>JANHGB010010133.1:0-27583 GCA_026283785.1 Coracopsis vasa | reverse complement strand
CTTGGTGGTGATCTATTAGTTGGAATAATGGCTCCATATGCAAAATATGAACCCATAACCACTGTAAGCTAGCCCTGTGCCTTCACATCGTTCAAATCCTTTTTTGAGAGCCACTCCTGCTTTGAAGCTACAAGAAAATAGCCAGCAAATAATTAAGTATAAGGACTATTGAGTATAATTTATGTAACCTTTTCCATTTTCAAACTGCAATTACCTTTGTAGGGACTGAATGAATAGTGGGTTTTCAGTTCGGTTGCTGAGCAGGGGTATCAGAGGAAAAAACATTTGCTTTAAACCAAAGCAAAATTTTTCAGATTTTCTTGAAATGTAAAAGACAAGAATTATTTATTTTCTGTTTCAAATTACTTAATCCTTTTAAAATGCTTTAGAAGGGGTAGATTGCCTGTGAAGTGAAAAATGTCGTTTCACAGTGAAAAGTTATGGTGTCACTCCAGCCTTCAGAAAAGTTTGGCTTTCTAAAACTTACTGCATTACAAGACTACGAGGACAAACTCCTCTAACAATTTAAAATCTTTGCATATTAACATTATTTTTTGTTCCATATTTGCAAAAAGCCTTGTCCAGAAATCCATTTTTCAGTCAATTTAATGTTCAAAATAAGAAAGAAAAGACCAAAAATAGAGCACCAACTTTGCTGCTGACTTAACAGCACTCTGACACCTCTCCCTCCTTACTATCTTTCTACCCTGCACCATCCACCATTTGCATCCTTTGGATTGCAAGCCTTTGGGGTTGTGCTGGTTATGTTAGACGGAAGCACAGTTATCCCTCTGTGGGTATTCCTGCCATCAATGCCTGAGCAGGGAATTGTTTTCCCCCTACATACAGGCATACAGGTATTAGGAAAAAAGATTTCACTGTGAGGGTGTCGAGGCACTGGCAGAGGTTGCCCAGAGAAGCTGTGGTTGCCCCATCCCTGGCAGTGTTCAAAGCCAGGTTGGATTGGGCTTGGAGCAACCTGGTCTAGTGGAAGGTGTCCCTGCTCATGGCAGGGGGTGGGAACTGGAGGAGCTTTAAGGTCCCTTCCAACCCAAACCATTCTATGACTCCATGCAGCACCATGATTCAAGAGGTTGCACCCATGTTCTAGAGAGGAAAATTTGTCCCATAGTATATATGGAGTGTGGGGATGACTTAAAGAGCAGCAAAACTTCATCCATTCATCTAGGTAACTTAGTCAAGGTGAAGTGAACATAAACTTGGTTCTTTCTTGAATTCCTACAGGTCTCTGAACTGCCAAAGGAAGAAAAATGCCCAAACTTGGAGCCCTTCCCACAGTCCAGGATACAAGTGATATCCCTGATCTCTCTCGTTCATCACACTTCTTCACTGCTTAATGTGTTGTGCACTACACCAGCTAACCAGAAACACAAAACATGAATCCAGCATGAAAGGCAAAAGCTATCAAAAGCCTGTGGAACAACCAGGGCAGAAAATGTCTGTTTCGTCAACTTTTTGTGGGCCTTCTCTGATGGTTCGTAGCACTGTCACTTTTTGAGGTGGAGGGATTTCTACTCCTAACTGCTTGTGCTGTTCATTCAACTGTTACACAAAGCATATCGCTGCCTACATGTTCAGTAGCAGTATGTTTTCATGATTGCAAATTGGTATATATATGTGTATATACACATATATGCGTATATATACTGGTATATATATTCTTATGTATACGTGTGTGTTTAAAAATCAATACAAGAGTATTGCTCTGTGTTATCTGCCTCAAAATTCAGTGAGAAATGCTGGTTACTAAGTATCAGACACTGATGTTATGGGAGAAGCACTTGTCAAAACAACTTATGCACTTCAGTGGCTTTACTGAGAAAATGAGTGATTACATCATGGGGTGACAGATTCTGATTGCAAACAGTTGTTGGTGTGAGAAGGTGTTTCTGGTGTATCAGACTGAGCTATAAACTCATACCCAGAGCATGTATTTTAAGAACATTTGCACCAGCTTTCACCTAGTTGCCTCTAAAGTCTATGTGTCTGTAAGCATAGCTCCAAACCCGTCATTACAGCTATTTCTTCATGTGTTGAGAAACACAGAGATGGTAAGACAGATTGTTAGTGATAATTGTCCATAAGGTGTGCTGCATTCAGTACTTCAGCAGCAGAGGAGTCTTCAGGAGCTGCTTCATGTGTGTGCGTGTCTGCCTCAGGGAGCAGGTGGATGTGCATGTGCGAGGACCAGCAACACACAACACACAGCAACGCATAACATCACGTGCAGCAACACACTGCAACATGCAGCAGCTACAAAGTACTGATGTCTTTCTGTGCACCAAGGTGTCATGGTCATGCAGCAGAATTGAGCAGGACAGTGATGAATGCCAAGGCTGCACCTGGCACAGCTGTTACAGCCAAAAACTTGGACAGTAACTATGAATATCTCCTGTAAGATGGTGAAATACTTTTTATCTCTTAATTTTCAAACATGAAGGCAATTCCCACCCACAGGGGTCCAGGTGATGTTAACGGCAGTCACATGCCTTGATTGTCCCTGCACTGCACCTTGAAAGTTTGGCTGGCAATTTGTTGGAAATTCCCTCAGCTTTCTTCACCTGCTTACCTGGGAGATAAGGAGGACCTGACCAGAAGGGCAGGAGTTTAAAAACAAAGTCTATTATATCACATCAGCTCTCCATCACCTGCTCAGCCTTGCCGTACAGCATGCAGGACCCCATGGGTGTCCTGTGTCATTGCAGCCGGTTTCTCCCATGAGCCATCCTGATTCCCCTCAGGGAAGCGGTTGTTAGGTTAAAATTTAGAGAGTGGCTCTCTGCAGCTAAAAAACGCGTGGTTTTACCCTAGCCGTAAAACATCTCAGATCGTTGGGATTAGCCCTTTTCTGCTTTCCCGTGTGCCTTCAATTAGCCGCATGAAAGCAAACCCGCGGCTTTAGGACCGAAAATAGCTGGAGCAAAGTGACGCAGGCTTTGCCCGAGATGAAAGGGCGGCTTCCAGAAGCCTAATTAAAAGCAACTGAGAAACCAGTACTTGATACAGCCTCTACTCACCTGAAAAAATAAACGGAGAGCTGCAGCCAGGCTTTGGCGCGGCGTTGTGGGAAAGCGGCTGGAGGGTTTCACCCAGGTCACGGGAAGGCCCAGCTCTGCCGGAGCACAAAATCTCTCTGTTTCTGCCTGCCCTGAGTCAGGGCGAGGTCAGCCAGCCAGCCGAAGTCACCACCGCACTGGCGGTCCTTCACCCTACCTTATGTGAAAGGATGGTGACAACAGACACCGCAGCAGCCCCTGTTGACCCTTTCCCTCCTCTGCATCCCGGCCGTGGGTTAAGGGGAAAAATGAGCTTCAGGCAGGTTTTCCAAATTCTCCTGCAGGTTCAGGGTCACAAGCAACCCTATTGCCCCTGTAAAACAGGGTATGGATATAGCAGTCATTTAGAAAACAGACAGGCAAGCTGCCAAGTTACTGAAAACCCCCATTCCTCTTTTAAATTTCAGTGTCATCAGAGCCATCCCTGTGAAGCCTTGTTATGTCCCTATGAGATGCCACTGGTTTCAACAATTCTGTTCTTCAAACTATTATTTTCCATCAAATATCCCTCTTATAGCTCACCCATGGATGGGGAAAAATGTGAAAATTCCTCCAGAAAGGTTTAGCCACAGCTTAAAAGTATGTGCTGTGGCCATGGGTCACATCCTTGGTGTTTGGTCTATGTCCTGAATTTGGTGAAGGATCCTGAATAGGAAAAGAAAAACTCCAAAGAATGTGAGAAAGCTTCACAATACTGATTTCACAAACTAAAACAATCCAGTTTTTCTTCCCAAAATAAACATATTTCAAGATATAATTTATTGAAATGAATTTTTAATTAACAAGGCAATCCAGGAAATTAGATGACTTGAATAAAATATTTGGTTCACAATTAAATTTTTATCTCTATAGGGTGGAAAAATACTATTTGCAGAACAAGATTAAAATAGTGGAAGAAATATTGTAGTTTTTACCTAGAACCTGAAAAATCAAATAGCTTTATGGTTACTTGTTAATTAGGATTGAAATATCTTCAGTGACGTAAGTATGAACCAACAAGTTGTACCTTAATGTAAAGAAGAGGGCAGCTGCTTGTAATACGCAGATATCATCCCACAGTAATGGGACAACATAGTTTGAATAGATTTTAAATTCCAGAAGGTAAAACTGGAAAGAGCAGAAAAGAAACGAACAAGACAAAATAATATGTTGTCACATTTATTTGCCATGGACTTTCCTCATGGTTAGATTAAACATTTGGGTTTGGTCAGAAATAATTAATGGTTTTTGTTAATTTCCATCCCAGAGGAAAAAAGCAGCCAGCTGATCCCCACAGCACACTTCTGTGCATTTCATAGGTAGCCTGAATTAGGAGCTGAGAAGCTGTCAGGAGACCCCACTAGAAGCAGCGGTATGCAGCAAAGAAAAACACAGTGCTCCTAACTTCAACCTGATTTAGAATCTGATAAAAAGTGGATAGAAGTCACTCAGAAGTTGTAGCTTGGACCCTTGAGCAGACACCACAGTACACTGAAAGGGATCGTCAAGCGTGGCATAGAGGTTTCTTTAATTATATAGCAAGGTGAGGCATAAACCCTTTTTTCTCTTATAACAGTAGAGATCGAATAGCTTGGAAAAAATTAAAGCTTAAGCAGGCAATCAGCAGTTTTTGTAGTAGGGATTTTTTGTAGTGTTCCCTGAAACTGCTGCTTAAACTATAAGTTCATGAGAAGGGACCTTTTTGATCAATATATTGTTGTGCATGCCCAGTGGGAACAGATGTTTGTGTGACCTGTGACTACGGTGCATTTTCTGCTATTCTGATGGAGCTGTGAATTCAAAATCGAGAGAAACAGGAAATGTTTAAAAACCACATAAATCCAGAAAAACAACAGAACCCCAAACCAAGCAAAACCCAGAAAAGAAGTGTTGAGGGGTTTGAGAAACACTTTCAAAAAGAGGTGAGGGTGGAACCAGCAAACACTGAAAACTCGGTAATAAAGTCATAGGTACATATATGAGTAGGGTGATTGAAGTGACTGAAGAATACAGGTAATTAATTCACACCAAAGGAAACACAGTTATATGGAGGCAAAGCTTGATAGAAAGCACTTCTGTATTTTATGAGGCTCTGTAAGGAACTCTTTTCCTTAGAAATCGTTGAAGTAACATATTCTCCTTTCTTGAGTTTGCTGAAGTGTGAAACATTATCCTGAAAGCTGTTTATTTATGAGCCCTCCGCAAGGCGCATGGAATTCTCAAGGACAAAATCTCTCCATTTCTTGTAAAAATATTTGAAAAGCATTTCAGAGGCCTCACTGCAGCTCTGAATCCTTCACTACTGACTCAACGGCTGCATGTACCGAGCAGAACCATCTCGGGGGCTCCTTTGAAGAGCCGCACTGAAGATGAATTTCTTGCCTCTTATTTTCTGTGCAGCACTCAACACGAAACGGTCTCAGGCTATGCATTGAAGTCTGAAAGCAGCAGAGAGCATTAGACGTTCAACTTTAGATGTTTATGAGTATCATTTCTAGAATCACACCTAGAAATAAAGTACAACTGGCCCTAAGCAGGATCAGGCAAGATTGACAAACAGAATTATAAAGGAATAGTTTTACAGATTTTTCTTGAGACAATTACTTTTTTTTCTTATTAAAAAAAAAAAAAAATCTAATGAAGGGATTCATTGTGAATTTTCCAACTTTTGAGGAAAATTTCTCTAGAAAGCAGTAATTTCAGTTAGTAAAATGTAAAATAAGTTTTTAAAATGTAATTTAAATGCCTTTATGTCTAAAATATTAGGGCATCAAAATGATCAAATTTATTATATTCCTTAGTGAGAATTTTTAAAATGCTTTTTACTCTTGACATCAAAAAAACGCCTGCTTTGCCATTTATCTGCTGTTCTTTACATCAGTGTGTGATGTACAAATGAGGGGTTGTGTATGAGAGATGTGAGGTGTGAAAAGGAACTTTTGTGTAGGGTGGGGAGAGAGAAATAAATGGGTATATGATGAGGCACATGTTTAAGACGTAAAGTTTCTTAGATGAAATTGCTAAGAATTCTGCAGTAGTAGTCTTAATGCTTTAAAAATATATGTAAAGACTCGGGTAAGGCAGAAAATACATCACCTACATTTTCATAATTGCATTACTAAAAAAAATAAAATTGCCCAACAAACTTAAATCTTCTAGTTCACAAATTTGGTGATCAATATATGTGCCTTATAACATAGCTGCCACTTCAGTGTTTTACAGTCCTTTGATAGCAGTACTAGTGGAATCACATCACTTGATTTCAACTCTCAGGCACTAGTTTTCTTAATGTAATTGCCATTCTTTAACAGGTTTTAACAGATTTTTTGACAAGTTAATCCTTCACCAGCTTTTTCTAAAGCTGTTTTTACATTTGCTTATGAAGTGTCACTTTATGTTTTGAAAAATAAAAATGAATATCAGAACAAAAGGCCCTATTCAATGTTCCTAACATACTTGTGAGACAAAGTTCACACTGACCTCAGCTGCAGTCAACAGATTTGTTTGTGCAAAGCACAAGAAAGGAGGTCTGAATAGGATCCAGAAAAGTAATTTATAACTGCATAAATCCCCTGAAAACTCCAGTCCTTCTGTGAAGAAGCAGTGGATGGATGGCTCTGCTGCTCTTTTTGCTTGCTCCTCCAGACTGATGCCCTCCTCCTGTGGTTTTCAGAATTGTTAAAACCCATCAGTCACAGCAGGGATTAGCACTAGGTCTGGGTGATCAGCAGCATCTCCAGACTGGAAACTTCCAGGACATAGTGCAAATCCCAGTGAAATTATTAATTTCAAATGACTACTAACCAAGCTTCTCTGGAGGAGTAGAATTTATGCAAGGATGACCAGTTACCCATGGGATTTCTCTGTGCTGGTGGGGCCAGGACCTCTCTGTTGGCTGCTGTGCGAAGTCTTGCTGGGGAGCTGGCAGTGCTGATGGTGGAAAGGGAGGGAGGAAGGGTTCAGTGTGAGGGGAACAGGAGACAGGACCTAAAGCGGGGAGAGGTAAAACTAAATAGTCTGAATCAGCTAAACAATGTTATTCTTCTTCATTTGGAAGACTTTGGTGTGACAGGGAACAAACTGTGAGATCTGCCTTTCCACCCAGCCCTTCACAGCCCTACCACCTTCAGAGGTGAAGCCAGGAAAGACAGGAATGTGCTACCTGTGCCTTGGTCTACCCACTCTACTATTAAAAAGGGTCACAGGGTGCTGTGTTTCCAAACATGATAAAAAATACCTTCACCGTTTGTTTTTTCCTCACAGCTTGATCTGTGTAGAAGAAGCCTGGTGGCAGCTCTTGATTACATGTTGGGGTGTCAAGATTAACCTGTATTTTTCTTAGCCTAGTCTTAATTCTATGAATCAGGATTCAAATACTTAAAGATCAATTCTTTTCAACTCACCTCTTGCTTCCTTCCTCCCCAGTGTCTTCTACACTAAGGTAAAACAGGAGAGAAATTCACTCCTCCCAGGAGGCAAATTATTCATTACACACCTCAGCATGGGGGAAAAAACTGAAGTTAAAATTTAATTTTAATGTCACTAAATTAAGCCACTAAATTATCTTCTTAAAATGAGCCTAGTAATCCAAGAGGGAAAATGTTTCTCTCTCTAGGCTTAATTGAGAAAACAATTAGATCTAGACAAAGCCAGCTCTTGCCAGATGACACAGTCCAGAGCACACTGAAAGAAACCAAATCCTCAAAAGCAGAAATGAGGAAAGATCATTATAAAAGGTGTCTTTTCCAGGTTTCCCTGGCATTTCTCTTGGAGCTTTTGCAACTACCATGTGGAGCTTCATGAAAGATGGAAGAAACTGATGGCGCTTGCATTTGCAGGCTGGGAGGTGTTGAGGACACCCCTGATTTGCTCAAGAGGGAGCAAGATGTGTGTGTTCCCTATGGGCACTACATTCTCCCTGTTGTGCTCACAAATACATCGGCTTCCCTGGGTGAGGAGCTGGGCAGAGCAGGGAGGTGATCCTATGTGGCAGGGGCTCCTAAAAATCAGTTTGAAGTCCCTGTTCTTCTGCTGGGGCCAGAATCGGGCTTTGCTGCTGGGGTGTGGATGCCTTCCGAGGCGACCCAAGATCTGAAAGCATCAAGCGAGCACCAGAGTGGAAAATTAGTTGTGAGCCTTTCCTTGCCTTTTATTTTTTTGCTGAACCCCTTCAATTATTCACACTTCCTGTGGGCTTGCCTGGCGTTACCCAGCGGAGGAGCTCTCCAAGCCAGTCTGGGAGCTGGGAGTGTTGTTCCAGCTGGGCCTGGCGGCCCCAGGCAGCCGGTCCCTGCAACAAACCAGCCATTGTCTGGTGGCCCTGGGGGCCCCGGGGAGCCTCCGTGCCCCCCAGGCAGGGGATCTGTGGGGCAGGGCAGGGAGCTCCTGCAGCCCAGTCTAATGCTGGTGCCTTCGGTCACACCACGCAACCATCCTGCCTGCGCTCGCTTCTAGTCATCCTTCTTGCTTTTTCTTTTTAACCTCATCTGACAAACCTTCTGTTTGAAAACTGCTTGACTTTTGTTTTTAGTACAATGAAACGTAATAGCTGTCTCCTTATCTGCTCACTCTGAACAGCTTTAGGTACCTCAGCAGTAAGTGCAGCTCTAGCAGGAATTTATTCCCCCTCTCCCTCCTCCTGTGACAGGATGGAAGCAGCACTTGCATCTTTTCATATGGCTTTTGTCTGATAACCTGGCAGCACAAAATATTTTGATCATTGTCCTTCTTTCCATCTCATCTCAAACATTTTTTTTTGTCAGCATGACGATGTGACTCTCCCCTAATCCCCTAAAAACCAACTATAACTGAACAGCAGCCACCAGTTTGTTAATGGATATGTGTATGCAGTTGTGTGTTGGTGAGGAAGGCAGAATTTAGAGCGGACAGGGAGAGAATTAAATACCACACGTGCCTCACAGCAACAAGAGACTTCTACCTTCACGCATAGTCAAGATCTTTGGAGAATATAAGTCACTTAAATTTCAATGAAATAGCAAAAGTTTGTTTACTTGCAAAACAGATCGCAAGTAGTCCATGCAAAACTTATGTTTATCCTTTATGTTCACTGGTTAAGAAATTCTTCTTTCTTCTCGAGCTGAAGCGGTCTGCAGGGAGCAAAAGGCATGTCTTTCAAACTATGCAAAGCCTAGTGCATTTTGCAAAGAAAGGTAGTTCTTCCAAATACCACTTCATACTTTCTCACTGCTGCCTGCTGGGATGACTATTGCATAGGCGAACTGGCAACTATTCATGTGCATTCTTAATTCAGTGGGGAGTGAAACAAGGAAAACATTTTTATAAGGCTGCTTAAAAATTATATGCAAGGGAAACAATTAAAAAAATATGAAGCCACTTTCTTGATGGTGCAGAAATACCATATCCAATGTCCAATTCAAATGGGCCAATTTTCTCCAACTAGATTTATGTAGCAAAACCTGCCAGGCAGACAGAAACCTAAATAGTGAAGTGTTTCATTTTAATACAACTTTAATTTCACAATAATCCCAGAAATATCCAGGCAGGTTTATAGTGCACAAGTTATTCTATTCCACTACTTCTCTTCCGGCTCCCCAAGAGTGATTGTCAGGTTCTTGTACACCTCTTGTAGAAGCAGGTTAGTGGGTATCTGGATGGAACTGGTTTGGATTCAAAATCTTCCAGACTTTCATAGGACCCTAGTTTTCAACCTTAATCCCCACAAATGCCATGCCTTTGAGCATACTCAGGCCACACAGGCCACTGACTTAAAGGGACTCTTTATTGCTTCATATTATGTACCTTATGGACCATTTTCACTGTCGGTCTGTCTACCCTTATTCTTTCTAGCATTTTGAAATTGCAAAAATGACAGTAGAAAGAGCTCAGTGACATAAAAAAAGAATCAGCAAAAGTGGGGTAGTTTGAATACAGGAATGATAAGAAACTTCTGCATCTATTGCCTGCCCCAGCCTGCACCACATTTCACACTTGTAGGAACAGCAGCTTTTCCAATGTACTTAACTTTCTTCTGAGGGGGAAAGTGTTCAAGATGTAATAAAAAAAAGCCATTGCTTGATTGCAATAAGATTGCTAAGTCAGATTGGCTTATAGTACACATAGTAGGTCAGACTAGAATGGCAATGGTGTTCCCTCCTGGCTTTAAAATCTGTGCCCGTGCCCCAACTGACAACATGGAGATGGCATTTGTTGTACTAGCAGAGGCTGCAGCTCTTTGCTACTTCCATTTACCGTGCAGATGGCTAATGTGCTTGCGGACGAGCTGCTGAACAGCTGTGCTTTACTACACGGTATTTTAAGGTAAACCCTCACACATCTCACTTTGCTTTCCAATACCTCCCCAGAAATTGCAGCAAAGCAGGGGTCTGGTCATGGGAAGATGAACTATCCCCACAGATAGGATGTGGAATACGTGCAGGGACTATTTTCTTCTCAACTGCAACAGCCATGCCAGCCCTTCATGAATCAAAGCTCCAAGGCTAAATAATGAGACTTTCAGGTGTGGCTTATAGGGTAAATATAGGTGTTCCTTTATAGTTTCTCTGAATAATAGATGTCCCTGAGTGTGGAAAAAAATCTCTTACTCAATACGCAGTACTAGATAACTCCAGGTAAGCTGGGAATCCTCATAGAGAAAGCCTATTGGTTTGGTTGGTGCTTTCAGCACATGAGGGGTGCAAAGGAAAGCAAAAGGAAGAAAAAAGTACATACATATATATTTTTTAAGTCAAAACAACAAGAAGAACGTATTAAAGTATGGGTAGGGGTTAAGAACTGAAAAAAATTTTTGCATCCATTGCACATCTTTTCCATGCTTTTCACAAAGAACATAGGTGAGGTTGCGATGCTCTGGTTCCACTCCCACCTGTGCATCTCAGATGGTTGCAGATGAGGCTATTTCCTCTCCTGCAAAATGGAGATAAATAGCTGAGTATTTCACCCAAACAGAGTCTGATTTACTTTGTTCATATGGCTACATCAGGTAAATTCTTGGCTAGTCTGCACAATTGTTTCACAGAGCTCTGTGAAACAGTGAAATAACTGTTTCTGAGTCATGCTCCCACATAACCAAGAGACAAAGATCGCTGTTTGGTTGTGCAGCATATCCAAGTCAACGGAAGAAAACAAACATTTGTGAAAATCAACTGGTTTTGAGGAAAGAGTGATCTACACCATAATAAATGTATCTAGAAGTGACACGATATTTTCTACTGCAATCGGTAAACAAAATATATACTGAATCACTGTCTTTGCATGGGCTATTTGTGGGCTGGCTGACAAAAGGAAATAGAAAATTAAACAGAAAGATCCTAAAATTCCTAAGACCACAAGACTGCACCAAGAATACACATGCTTAAAGAAACAAAATACACTTTGAAACCCATTTCTTTCAACTTTCTCTTTGCTTTCATAACTTAAAATTTGTTTACTTTGCAATAGAGTGACGTCTGTTGTAATATTGTTCTCTTAGAAATATTAAGTTATCCATTGCCCTTTTGCTACAGAAATAGATATGCGGTAAACAAAGGTGGATTATATTCTGACTTTCTGGATATCTAGTATTGCACAAGTAGGTCTTTTCTTCCAAAAGCTCACTTCTTATTTATTTCACACCTTCTAAATACTGTAAATCACTTGAATACTAATCCTATTTTAAAAAAGGAACTATGTTTGTAGTTAACTTTAAAGATCTATTTAAAAAAATGGACAAAAGTAAAATCTCTGTGGATTTCTAGGGAAATAAAATAAAATTGAATTTTCTAAGCACTTCCTGGAATTAAAATTATTTAAAAAACATCGGTATAATGCTACTGACTGCATATATAGCTCTATAGAATAAGTAAATGTGTTTGTCTTTCTGCTTTTATCCTGTATCTTGCCATTTCCGGCATCTTTCTAACATACTGAATTAAAACAGATATTTTTTCTTTATCTCTTTTTTATTTTATTAAACAAAAAATATGCAAAATAGAAAATATATATTTATAGTTCAAAATTTGCAGAATTTCATGTAAGAATTGTGTGTTATGTAAAGAAAAAAAGACAAACAGCACAAAATTTTGTAGAGAGAAAACCTAGAAATCAGGACCTCTAAAACAAAAAGACTTATTCTGATCAGTTTTGTTCAACTCCTTCATTTTTAATGTTTCTTCTGACGGTTTGGCATTCTTGCTGCTTCTATGTGCTTTCTGTGCCTGTGATATATTTCAACCAGTTTAAATTAGATTTTTTTTTCCTCAGTATTTGAAATATTTTGCTTTTATTGTTAGAGTGTGGCTGTCGGAAAATATTTGGTGGAAAGAAAGATGAGAAAGGTAAAGAGGAAAAGCATACATCATTGTAAAATAGCTTACTGAAAATACAATGAAGTACTGAGATTTTGGTTTTTAAATGAATTCTACCTTCTCATATTTTAGCTGAGAGAATTGAAAGAAGTTAGGAAAAATTGTTCTGAACTGCTGTGAGCATTAGTGTGGGTTTTGAGAGAGAGCAGGTGACAAATTGTGGTTGATGGAGTTGTGTCAGCTGCAACACAAAACCAAATAAGCCACCCCATGTTACTCAGCTCTTGTGATCCTCTGCTCCTGCAGGGACAGGGGCATCAACGTGCTAACAGGGCTTTACCCTTTCCTTCTCTCCTCAGTCTGACCACTGTGAACAACATTTTTGCTGCTGCTCTTCAGCCAGTGACACTTTGTCCCTGTGACTTGAAGGCAAAAATCCCTAAACTTGATGGCTTTCTTTCCCTTTGATCTGTCTTCTCCCTGACGATCACGCATAGGGGCCAAGAAGCACTGCAAATGTTAATTTGATGGTGACCTTGTGGTGAGCTGGCTTTGCTGCCCCTGCATGAACTTTGTCAGCTTAGACAGGGCCATGCTATGTGCACAGCCACCTGAACAGGGCCGGTGTGGGTGGAGGGAAGCATCCCACTGGTAGAAATTAAGCATGTTTTCTTTTTTGATTGTTCCCATTCTCTTCTATGATTCACAGCCTAGAGAAACACCGCAAGAATGAGGAGAATTTCGGTAGCTCGGATGCAAAGGCAAGGCAGGATGTCAGAAATAGATGAAAGATAAGGAGCTGCATTTGCTTACAGTTTGGGAAAGTCAGACTGTCAGTTTGAGGAACAACTAGGTGGAGGTATTCAGGTCAGCAAGTGTGGAAATCAGCAATCAATATTGTACCAACCAGTCACAAAGGCTGCTGTTATAACTCTTGCCATTATGGTGACCAGTGCCTTACTCCCATCTGTAGAAAATGCAAGTCATTAAATGCTAGAAGAGCAGACTGGTGTGAATAGGGATGCAAGAACCATGTCCTAAATGGGTATGATGTGGTCATCCACATCTTGCTAATGTGTCCCAGACCTGGGTGACACCCAACAAAGTAAATGAAGGTGAGTGGAGGACCATGACCTACATAATGTCGTGGGCTCAGTCAGCCTGATGACAGGCTCAAAGTGACAGCCCCAACCACACAAATAGATATATGGCTAGAAGCAGTTTCAACATTTTTTTAATGGAAAGCTACAGCCTGATGAGGTGGGGCAGAAGCTGTAAACTCCATCTGTGTGTTTGTCTGATGAAGTTGGGTTGTTGACCTTCCTGGTGGTATCAGAACAGTCACAGAAATGAATTTCCACAGTGCTCTCCAAATGCCAGCAGACATGTCTCATCATATTGAATATATGAGGCTGGAGATCCCACAAAGATGGCAGAGTCTTCTTCTAGTAGAAAGCTGCCACAGTAAAACTCATACAGCCATGAAGACAATGAGAAGAGGTCCCTCAGATGTTCTCAAGCACCTGAGGAGGCAAGAATTGGCTGAAGGAGACACCCAAATAGTCTGTGATTTTCAATCTTCACCAGCCCGCCTAATAAAATGACACTCACAAAAATCATCCTGAAACAAGATTGGTCTCGAGGGGCAGAAATACTTTGGCTCTAGCATTCAGTTTATGGCCAGTGGTCTTCTTTCAGCATCCTTCACATCTCTTCCACTGTTCAAAGCTCAATCATGCAATTGGGAACTATGCCATTTGTATGCTATGCAGAAATGCTTTCTCCAGGGGAACACCTGGAGTAGCAAGGTACGATATATTTATTACATAACACTAGATAAAAGGGACCATGATAAATTATGAGGACACTTTTCAAAAGTGAATTCCTTTCAGGCCTTGGGTTTCACAGATGAAGCATGCAAATGGGGTACATTTTTTGAGAACCCCAAAGACTACATGAATTAGCATGTTAAATACTGGCTGTTAAATATTGGCTGTTAAATATTGGCTATTTTATATTGAAGGAAATGGGTATTACATGGCTTTTTGCACTTTCTTGGTCTTTCATATCAGAAAGCAACCAGCTTTCTTGCACTGGAGGTTTAGGAGAGGGAACTGGTACAGCCAGTCAACCTTTTTTTAAAGAAGATGTTAACATATAAAACATTCTAAGGGAAATTCAGTAATTTTTTCCCCAAGAATGACACCCTTCTCTGCAAGAAGCTATACAGATGTTTTATATTTTTGTAGCATTTTAGTGTTGGAAAATATGGAGAAATACTTACGAAAAATGCCAACAGTATCATTCTTTTTATTCCTTCAGTCGGATCTAGGTTAGGGAGCTGCTTTAACGCAGTTTTTAAGTACCTCTGTGAAGATTATTATCTTATACAAAGGGGCTTGTTTTATTCATTTTGTTGCGATAAGACTATCTACATCTAGATGGCACGACAAATATGTATCACAGATGTAACCTCTTAATCTCCATGGCAGGTGAAGCTTTTTATAAAATGAGACAGAAGCCACTGTGAGATAAAATGCACAATAAAAAACAGAGTATAACAAACTGAAAAGAACAGACATGAAAAACAGATAATAGATCAAACAAGAAATGCCCCATGATTTGTCCTGAAGGTTCCTCAGGCAGAGCATAGACAAATGGCTGGGTGAAGAGTTACAGAGTATGCCTTTATGGTATTTTCTGTTCAGCAGGTTCCCAGAGCATTTTAGAGAGCATCTTGCATGAGGAAGAGACACCACTGCAATGCCACAAGTTTACAGATAATAAAATGTGTTGCCAGAATGGAGTTAATTAGAGATGTCACTGGTCTTTAGGGCCAGAAGCCTCATAAATTCTTTCATTTCTAAGTTTGCCCATGAATCTTTCCCATAAGACATGAAAGACACCAGCTGAGAGGACATGATGATAACTGTATTGGGAAATGGTGTCAGAATTGTGTTGTTTCCAACTTCACAGCATCCCAGGAGCTAATCACACAGGTCCTGTTCTGCCACTGGAAGTGACTGTTTGGGGGCAGGAACACTTTGGTTGCTCAGGAAACCTGAGTTGAGGCTGAAGTTGAGCAACCTCCAGTGAGACTGAAGCAGTCCTCACTGGAGAGGCAGGTGAGGCTTTGCTGTCTAAAAGTGAGGGCATGTCTGGTATAGGTACAAAGAGAGCTAGAAAGTACGACATGGTGAATGACAAAAATAGTCCCATCCACCTCTTCATCTCAGACAGAGACTTAAATCGCTTTTCAAAGGAGAACGATAGAGTTGAACAGCTCTTTGCAGCCAGGTCTCCTTGCCAGCCTAAGATGCCCAGGCAGAAAGGTGTGGAGAACCAGCAGCAACCTCTCTGCAACTAATTTACAGGGGCACAGGAAGATCTGTGACAGGCAGGGTTGAGAAGAGTTCATTTCCCCACTTTCTTTCTCTCTTTTTAATTCTCTTTTTTTTCTTTTTACATCAGAACACATGCGGAGAAATATCTGATTGCACTAATAGCTTTATTACTTTTAGCATGTACTCACTTAGCCAAACAGGTGAAACTGATTTGTGCCAGGTTTTTACGAGCCCAAGGGCCAACCTAGCAAAACGGGAGTTTTGTGTGACAGGGCCCAGCTTCTTCTGGTTCTCATCCCAGTTTGAAATTTGTGAGAAAATTCAATTTGAGCAAAGCACCCTTTTCAACTCTGAGACAAGCTCGCGGCCACCTGAATCAAAACCAGATGTACTTATCAGGCCTAAAGATAACAAATAGCGGCTTGAGATCCTGTCAGCAGAGGACCACCAGAGCAAGGGCTACAAAACTCGCTTGCCTCATGAAATTCTAGCACGATGCATATTAATGCTCACCAGATCTGGAGTCAAGTCTCCTCAGCTCCTTTTTTTTCTGCTCCCTTTTAATAAATTCTGAAGAACATCACTGCATTGTAAACTGGTTATTTGAGACTGTTTAAGTAAAACCAAAAGCCCCCACATCCCTCTAATTCCTCCCCCCTCACCCCCTCCCTTTCCCTCTTCCCCAAGTCTGACAAAAGCAGGTCTTTTCAAGTATGCCCATAGCAGGAGATGGTTTGTTTTGGCAAGGGAGCAGGTGCCTTCCACAGCTCGAAGATCTGGAGAGTCAGCAGTGACCCTGAGGTCTTGGGTGGCCAGCTTCACGCTTACACTTCCCCGTGTCAGCCGATACACCTACCACCCACACTCTGAAAGCTTCCAGCAAGCTCAGAAATGCTTAAAAAGGGAGCTGACCTTTCTCTCCTCTCTTCCCTCCTCCTCCTCCTCCCTCCCCATCCCTTTCCTCCTGTCCCCTTGGAGCAGCCCGGGAACGTTATGAATGTCAGGCCTCACTTCTTGTAAACAGCAAGGTAGGGGATCTCTGGGGTTGAACACTGGGGTTGTGTAACCCTAGCTTCTCGCAGATTATTAAAATATGACCATGTAAACAAATGATGCTTTAAATCCCCGGAATATTCTGCCCCGCTCTTATCTAAAGAGAAAGAGAAGACGGGAGGATTATGTGGATATTTTTCAGGGTAATTTTATTTGGTGCTCCTAAGCCCAGGGTGTCTGTTTCAGCACTAAGTGGACCGGTCTTCTGTTGCCTTTTAATTATTATTTTCTATTTCCATCTTCCAAACAAAATCATTTTCCCACATGGTGTTCTAATGAGCTTCAGTAGTCTCCACTGTGCAAAACCAGGCTTGAAAATTACATAGCAAGGTTTCTTCTATTCTTCAAACCTGTTCTGTTCACTGAAAATTGCCAAATCGCTACCTTTTTCCTTCTTGTTTTGCCTTTGAGTACAACAGGGAAAACAAGAAACCTATTCTGCAGTCCTGCAGGATAACACTGCTATTCTGTTATGAAGTGGAAACCTAATCTTTCTCCTGGGTTTTGCTTCTGGCGCTCAGATCCAGTGGGTCTGATTTTCAGCTATAGTAATAATCCAAAAACCAACAAGATCTCAGAAAGTGTGGAAATGCCCACACCAGGTGTCATCCACAGCCCACAGACACCCGGCCTGAAGGGTCTCACAGAGCACGTGTTAGCTTGGGGGGACACGCAACACGTTAAGGGAGGGAGATGGCGTAGCTAAAATGCACCACCAAAATGAAGTGTAAAGTATATGATCTTAATCAGTCCTTGGGCTGCTCTACTGACATGTAAGCAGGCCCTGGAAAAGCTCTAGCTGCCTGTATTGAACGATATCCAGCCTGTGCTGAGATTAATGCCTTTTAATTGATAAGTACATTGACTTAAGCTGTTAATTTAACGGAACTAAGGAAAATCTCACTTTGTCTTCCCAGGATTTAATAATACAGCCATAAAATGTCAATCATAAAAATACCATTTCATTATTGCTTCTGGCCTGCATGACCCTGAACCGAAATGAATTTCTATGGCACTGTAAATTTTTGTTTAAAACACACACACGAAACCCCTTGCCTAGAAAAGGCCCCCAAAACATAATTCTCAAGTTCAGCATATTTAACAATGATAGACTGATAGCTACGGTATATCCCAGGCCCAGAATTTGCTCTCAAGCACCCCTGTTGAAAAGTTATTACTGTCCAAGCAGCCACCCAGATGAAAGAGAGGCAGGTTTTGACTCAGTAAGGAGCTCTGAAATGGCTTTTTTCAGAGAAAGCCACCAAAGACCCAATGTAAGAAGAAAGTTAAGGTTCCTTGTATGTCTGTTCAAGGAAAATCACACAAGCAGTATGAGACTAAGCTTGATTCAGCAGTTTCTTTACCAGTTACTTGGCTTTCCAGTTAACACTACCAATGTGGTCACTGGAGCAGAGAGAACAGAGTTCCCATGATTATAATCAGGCCAAATAAGCCACTTCCTCTCCTAAGTGCTAATCAACATTTTCCTTTTGCCTTCCTAAGCAGTTGCAAAGGGAATATTGCCTCCTCCATGGAGGCCAAAAGAATTGGGCAACCAAAACACAGCTTTACTAGAACTGCACGTCCCCCTTGCCCTGGCCATAGAGGGCTGAATACAACACTCAGCATAACTTTCTGAAATAGGCCACCAACCCTCAGGCTCCCACCCAACTTCTGCTTTCTTTCTCCTATCACTCACCCTAATCAAATCATGCCCTCCTTCCGGCTGCCTCTTGGTAGGGGGTCAAGTTTCCAGAGGCTTTTGGGTCATCTGTCATGTCGAGGCTTTTCCTTTGTGTTTATACCGCCTGGTTGGTTTTTGTTCCCCGATGCTCCATGTGGGGTTCAGGTCAATGGTAGCCACTTCTGGTTTTGCTGAAGGTTTTAAAGCCTGACATTCTATTGCCCTCTCCCTCAAGCTCCTTTTATTCTTACCTGCATCTCGATATAATTCAGACATTTTTCAACAGTCTGCTGAATCATAAATCCAGCTGCACCTTGAACTGAAAAGGTTCAAAATGTAATTGGTTTTACATTTTCTAGCTCAAGCCTATGTCTACTAATAAAACCCTATTTTGCTTGTGCCATGTGGTACCTTTCTTTTCTAGAAATAGCACTTGTTTCACAGGAGTTATTTTTGCCTCCTTTGCTTTCAGTTACTTGTGCTGACAGAATCTGGCCACAGGATGGCAATGTATGTATAGAGCCAGACAGAGGTGCTGCTGTCCTGCTCCGGGGTGCAGGATGAGGGCTGAAGTTGAAAGCTAGAAGCAGGAAGAAGAGGGGAGAGGTCACAGTTTTTCTGTACTCTACTGTGTTTCATAGTTGTTGTTTAGGTCAAATATACTGTTTGCTGGAAAGTACCTCTCCAAGAAGAGACCAGTATTTAGCTAATTATCCCAAACCAAGCTACATGTAATTACAGCTTCTGTTTTCAAAGGCATTTGCCGGTTTGGGCCAGTTGCCATTTTTGTGAATAATTCTTTGTCACAAGCTTACTGACAGGCTGATGTAAGTGGCTTCTACATATTAAATTTGGACTATATGGTAGGTCATGTATTTTATAATGGGATATAACTCTCCTTTCAGTGACAGCAACTCTTAAAAAGAACCTGTTGGGGAGGAAGAATGACACAGTGATTAACGCTTCAGTATGGACTACAGGAGATCAGAGGTTGAAGACCTTGGACTGCTGGAGCCTTCCTATGCAATCTTTGGCAAACGTTGTAAAGATAGATACAAAAAACTACCTAAGTGCCTGAAAGTCAGGTGTTGAAAAGCTTAGCTTTTGGCAGAAGTGAAGAACAAAATGATATATAAAGAACCAGTGCTCCCAACTTCATGTATGGGAACAGTATAGCCCTTCCAAAAGGAGTTTATTCCCTCTTTCTTCTGCCCCCTGACGAACAGGGAAATGCCTGAACTTGGCTGGTAGGATCTGGGGTGGAGTGGGGTCAGTATTCAGCCCTGCTCCTTTCTCTTGGGTGCTGGAGGTGCTTTAACCTCCTTTAGAGCTGCAGACTGGAGCTTTCTCCTAAGGCATGGTCAGCACTTCTTTACAAGCAAGCTTGCTTTATGTTCCTACATGGTGAAACTTCCCTCCACTGCCCCATCTCTGTATTTTGTCCTTAATCTCTCTGTGTTTCTCCTTGCCACTCATCAATAGCATGTGGAGGCTTTATACAAACGTTTCTTTTTTTAAGGAGAACAAGATGTTGAGGAGGGATTGCATGAGAGCTTTGAGTGTTGACCGCTTTGGAAATGCAGTTTCATACATGTAGACATAAGATACTGTTCATAAGACATCATAGACCTCTCCAAACATCTGTTGTGCTTATACAACTTACTGTGAGCTTTACACTAGTAACAGATTCAAAGCTTTGGACATTTCAAGTGTGGGGGCAATAGCTATAGCTTTCAAAGGGAGCCTAGCTCCAGGAACTGAACAAAAGTGCACCCAGGTGTTATTTCTCAGCAAGCCCCCGGTTAGAGTCACCACTTTCCAAGGAATGACTTCCATTCATCCTACAGTAAGCCCTCCTGCAGAGCTGGGAATCAGAGCCTGTTTTATTTTTGGCTTTTTTCTTCATGTAGCATAAGGGGTCTCTGGGTCTCCTGTGGAACCAGAGTCCTTCAAAGAGCAGCTGGGGCACAGGGACAGCCAAGCTGTGTTTGGCACAAGTGGGTTTGAGGGGTCTGTGATACCCCTACCCTGCTCCATTGCCCAGCACTTTGGATGCTGGGGCTTAGGAGAGAGGTGTTAGCAGTTTTCTTGTGGTCACTGCAACAGGGCATTGGGTAGAAGTGTCTGCTGCTGATCTTCTTGTGCCTCCACTTCAGCAGAGCAAAGGTTAATTTAGCTGTCAATATTTGACACACCGACTTAAAGCAGCTCGTGTGGGCATGTCCTTGTTGCTTGTCAATATGACTGGTTCAGAAGAAAGGCTCAGTGTTTGGGTGTTTCCCCACCTTGGCAGCTCTTTAAGAGTTTTTACTTTCATCAGTCACCTTCCACAGCTGAAAAGATTCCATTTTTTAATGAAGCCACCCTTCTGTTGTCATATGTCATTACATTGGGTAAAAGTTTTCACCTGTGTCACTTGCTATGTGATGGAGTTGTGAGACTCTGGTGAAGACCAGGATACCTAAAGGCCCTACTGAGGATAGCGTATAACCCCCTTTTGGGGGGGAAAACCACAGAAGAAAGAAGACCAGAAGCTGTTGATATAAAGTCAAAGACTCCACTGGCTTCGGTTGGCTTTGGAAATGAAGGATTAATGTAATTTACTTTACTGCTTACATATCCTGCAGGGTAAATAAAACTTACATTTGAATTCATTCAGAAGCTGGAGTCCTTCCCAAAAGAGAAGGTCGTGTGTATCTAGGTAGACTGAAAATTATTTCTCAGCTAAAAGAAAAATTAGCAACTCCACTAAAATATCAGTATTATGACTACTTTTCCATTCCTGTGTTTTCAGTCATAAAATCTAAATGGGAGCTCTTCTCTCTGCTCTTCACAGAATGAGATTTCTACACACTTTTTGTCATCTTTCTAGGCATTGAGATCAACTGATTGTAATCACAAATATTTTCTGCTGTCCATTTGATATAACCTATATGATGATACCGGTGTGGTAAATTCTGGGAGCATTGTGAAGTTAAAATACCCATTTCTTGCTCTAAAGAACTTGTCAGGAGTATAATCTCCAGGAGTGACAGAAATCATTGCTGGAAATCATCAGTCAAGTAATTGGTGCAATTCGGCTGCCTTGTATTACTAAACCACTGAAAATCACTGGTCTAGAAAATGGCCTAGATGCATATTTGGGAGCTGTTATCCATAATGTTACGGATACTATGTGCATCTCCATCGTATTTCTGTGTCTTGGCTTGAATGTAGTTTACAAGCTGTTCTTTAGACAACAACTCTGCTCTCAGGCTGTGGAGTCAAGTCCTGAAGCCCTCTTGGACAGAACTGCATTAGAGTTAAATGGTTTTAAGCTGGCACAAGTGAAAGATTGAGCCCTTTAGGAAGAAATCCTGTTTCAGGAAAGAAATGCCTCTTTCTATTTTTCCCTCTCTTTCTTCCTTCAGCTTTCCCTGGTGTTCTTTCCTTTCTGATTGAGGGTTGAGTTTGTAGTGATTCTGCCCATTCTGTCCTGAGAGAAAGCACTTCTTCTATGTCTCTGCTTTTATGTGGTTTTCTCTTATTCTGTGCCAGTTTTTCATCTGTGACTTTCTCAGCTGCCACCCTGGTGATCCTGCCCCAGGGGAGATGACAAAGAGGAGCCTTTGGTTTGAGGAAGAGAGTTTAGGAACCCTGTTACGTGGCTCCTACAGCAACAGATACGCAGTGCTATTAGGACTTAGGTGACATGCTACGTGTGGGCTGAGATAAAACTGTTGAGGTTCATTAATTCAGTTTGGGATAGGGTTGAGGCTTTGAAATATGTTTCTCTGCCTTCACCTGCCCTATGGAAAAGGCTAGTGAGGATAGGAATTAAATAAGGAAGATATATGGTTATAAAAAAAGAAAAGACTTGCTCCTGTTTTCATTTCTCTCTTTTTAATTTGTTTTCTTGTATTTTTTCTTGGGTTTTTTTTCTCTTTTTCTGCCCTCACTCACTATGTTTGTTATGATGTGACTATATATATATAGGTTTAGCAAAATTTTTCTGGCTTTTGGTTGAGCACTGTAAATCTGGGATCTGGTTTTATACATTGAGGAAAGAGGGAGTTGGGTGGGGAAAAAAGGTTGAACCACCTCAGTATCAAATTGTGCTGACATGTTATGAGGTTAAAATGTTTAAGGCCTCTTCCTAATAGCCAATGTGTCTGACTTAGGATTGAATAATGTTGATGTTAAAAGGTCTGATAGGTCTGTTCTTCCAGACAAGATCTGGATAGTCATGCAGACAACAGCTCATTCCGAGTGTATAACACAGTGACACAAAGACAAATAACTTGGTGAAAGAGCCCTGAAAGTGATTGTGGAATTACCTAATTGTGGATAAATAGGAGTAGAGGTCATCAGCATCCCAGATTTACTAAATTTAGGTTGACTGCTTAAGAAAGGAAATAGCTTTCAAGAAAATGTGGAATGCTTGCCAAGGTATTAGGTGGTAGAAAAATCAAGGATCGTAAAGGGACTTTACATGCTACAGTGTAAACCTGAAGGATTACTGGAAACATTTTTGATTGCACAACAACAAGCTATAAGAGACAGTCCCTACTATGCCATCAGAATGTAGCAAGTTTAGGGACAGAACAAAGACATTTATTGAAAATTCAAGTGCAAAAAATGCAAATATGTTCTTACACATACATGCTGTAACCAGAAAAAGCCACGTAAAGTGAACAAAATCTGACTGGTTACAATTAATATAAATTCAGTCTGTTTGATCATGTTATTGGATCTGTAAAAAAAAAATTGAACATCATAGATTAATTTTGCAGACAATAAATGTAACGCTTTAGAATCACATTTAGAAGTTCTCCTTTCTTTTTCTTCCTTCTGACAGCATGCCTTATCCCTTGTATCATCCTTCCTAGACTCTTTTTCCTCCTTTAGCATGCAATCACTCAAACAACTGGCTTAACATTTGCTGCAACTGAGAAGACGGGAACTTTTGGAGAGCGTAAAAACGAGTAAGATAAGAAGGGAGAAAAGAAGCTGAAATAAATGTTTGAAGGAAAAGAAACTTTAAAATACATGAGGAACTGACCGGAAGTATTTTCTGTCAGTAAGTCTGCTTTAGGAGTCTCTACTCACTTCTGAAAATCCCATTTTCCTTAGGATCTTCCTGTGTGAAATAGGTTGAAAGAGGTTGGACTGATGAATATATGAAAAGCATTCCCTTTGTAGTGTAAAACAAATAAGAATCCATGTCTTTCCTCTAATCCTGTGTCACAGTGTGAGCTCTACCTCCACAGTAAGGCCAAGTAAATTTAAAACTAAGTAAATTGTATACAGTGCCATTCAGCATTATTTTCTCTGTCATGTTGTTTCAGCATTATACCCATATAAATTGCTAAATGCTTTTATGGCCAATGCTGACTTCTGTGATGAGTAAATTGATAAGCACCATCACACCTTCTGCATCATAATTAAACGAGAATAATTTGTGCCAGAAAGGAAGGCTTCTAAAATCAATAAGCTTCTCTGTATATTACTTCTTGCTTATTACAGGGACTTTGGGGTGGGTGTGGTGTGTAATTTGAGTGGTATAAAGAGGTCTCCTTAAACCTCTATATCCCCTGACAAGGTGGCATACTGAGCAATGGCGGGGGGGCCCACAGAAAATGGACAGTTTGGAGATATGTCAGTCACACAAAATTACGAGCCCAGATAAGTGTTTCAAGAGGTTAAACAGATTTGGTTTGGAGGAGTCAAGCTTCCCCAGTGACATCTACAGAGTTGACGAGGTTGGATTAATCTCTAAAGGTTTGGGTCCAGACAGAGCTGGCAAGACTTGTACAAGACTGGCTTGAGAGCCACAGAAAAGTTTTGATTTAGATCCTGGTGCGGGTGGCAGTGGGAGTGAATCCATGGATATTAAAAAGCCTTGGATCAGACTTCAGGTATGTACTGTAAATAAAGTTAGTCTCATTTAGTCTGAACTAGAAAATAACATGCCCAGACAATAAGCATGTCTTTTATGTGCTTAGAAATTAAAGGGTTTGGATTTTGAGATCTGAGTTTTCTTGGGTTTCTTTGGGGTGTGTGATTTGGGTTTTTCCTGTGTTGTTGTTGTTGTTGGGGGGTGAGGGGACTTACAAGGAAAAGCCAGGTGGGTAGATTCTCTAAACAGGCATGGAAGAAAGACTCTATCTCTTGCTGCAGTGAAGACACAGAGCTGAAATTCTGATCTTCAGCAGTCAGTACCATTATGCGAACTAGTGAGAGTGTTTATGTGTGTGGTTGGGGAACCTGAGTCAGAAGAGAGAAGGTAGAGAACAGTAAAAAAGAAAAGGACAATTAAACTGTCAGTCAGGCTTAAATTACATTTAGCCACTTGCTTGTTGTTGATCTATTAAACAGCAATTTAAATAGTAACATACAAGTATTTCACAGTTTGCTTTTCAACAATTTTTTCTCTTTTTTTTTTTTAATAGTGTGACTGTGCTGATGTGATTATGACAATAAATTATTTGGGGCTTAAAAAAAGAAGAGAAGAACTACATTGCATTTTGAATGTTGTATAACTTACAGTAAGTCTGTGTTTCGATACCAGTAAATAGCTCTTATTATGTTATAGAATAACCATTCTTTGTTTGGAGACTAAAAGCAGAAATTAAAAACTATGGTTATTATATGAAAACATTATTTTAAAATGCCTCATAAGATCATATTATTGCAGTGAAACAGCTGAAAATGAAAAATAGCTCAACAAGGATCCTATTTCTGGGTATGATGAGTGGTGTGACAGAACAAGCTACATGACCGTATATTGCACCAAAAGCAATGAAATACGAACCAGGTGATTTCAGATCCATTGCTCCACATGGGCTACATCACTGACAGCAGACCTTTGCTCATTGTAAGGCTTGGCCTATTCAGAACGACCAGTCCCTTAAGCTGTTGCACATTGGTGCTTAGGTCTACTAAATCTTAGCATAGTCATCTTTTTTTCCTTGGCATCGTGATGCTATTTATCGTGCAGTCCAAAGTCTTGTCTCCAGGTTGTGCTGATTTGTCTATCACTTAAACAGTCCTGTTATGCCAAATGGTAGTACAAATGGTGTCATGGTTTAACCTCAGCTGACAACTAAGTACCACTCTGGGACAAGTGCCCAAAGCGTTTGTCATCTCAAAAGTTCTCCTGAAATATCTTGTGCTTGGATACAGTGATGATGGTGACTCTGGGAGAATCTAGCTTGAGCTTTATAGAGAGAATTGGCTTTTCACAGTGTTGAGATCCTTGTGAAAAAAAGGCACTAACATGTTTACTGAGCATAAGATCATTTTGAAGGCCTACTGAAACACTGTTCAGTGCTTTAGAGGCTGCTCAAGTGTTTGCAGGAGGCAGGTATGCCTGTCTTGCAACTAGACTGCCTGCGTGTAATTATCCTTACCCTTGAGCATTGCTGCTGCAACAGTAAATAACTGCTGCAGTACTATTAGAGCCCCTGAGGCTTGGATGTGACACTTGCCCAACAAGAGATTGGGTTTGATAAACCCACAGGCCAGGCACCAGCCCTTTCCTGGGAAGGTGCAGGAAGGAAGTGTGAGGAGGCAAGAGAGGAACTTAGTCACTGCAAGGCACAACTGAAGTGGTGATCAGCAGTCACAAGATGGAAACAGCTCCATGTTAAAACACAAATTAAGATTTCTGCATGTAGCTATGTAAATGTGAGCTAATATCTAAGCTCCTGTTATAGTTAATGGAGAACTCATCAATACAATCAGTGGAGTATAACAAAAGAGCTGTTTTACCAGAGATAGACACCTACTTTCTACCTGAAGAACTCTTGTGGCTCTGTTAATTATATTCTTCATGCTGAAAGGCCTTAATAAAAGTGTTAATCCACTCTGTGCTTCAGTACTATCTTAATTCATTTGAAGTGCCTTGGATTTAAAAACACCTTATCACATCTTAAAAAAAAGAAAGGTAGACAGACCATTTGTTCCTCAGCTGTAGTAAGACTGAAAGTGTATATATGAGGTACAGAGATCGTTGCCATTAGAAAGAGATGTGTGTAAATCTATAGATCTGTGGTGGAGTCTGCCGGAAGGTGTATTCTGACTGTGATAGAGAAAACTTCTAACTTGTGATGAACTGCATGACTTGTGCTTGACTGAGTACTCAGAGGAGCTGCATTTATGTCCTTAGAAAATAAGATTATCTGGTCTTGATAGAATGATGTGGCAGGTATGATTGCATATCTCTGATAATGTTTGCACTGTAGTGGAAAACAAATGGAGACTGACACGTTCACTTCTAAAATGCCCATTGTTTCTACTACCCTTTTTCTTTAGTGTATTTGTGTATCCTCTAGAGTTATATTACAGAGCGGAAGCCTTTTATAAACAGTCATCTCTCTTTACCTTGATGAGTCCCTGAAAGAGCTGCAAATAGCTAAATAATGTGTTGTGCCTGCAAATGATCAGTCTCTAAACGACAAGAGACTGATTGGTCCTTTTAATTGCCATTAAGTAAGTACAGCAGAGACTAAAAATTGACCCACTTCTTTGATGCACTAGCAACGGTTACACTGTTCCAAGTGCTTTCTCTGCTAGTTTGAATGAGCAATATTATTTTTAGTCAGTGAGGGTTTGGCAAAATTGGGTCTGTAGCACATTACTAATTCTGCAAGTGAAATGGCAGTTAAACAATTATGATTATTTCTAAATCCTTTTAGAAATGTCCTGAGAATTTGCTGTGGGATTTTCCCTAGATAGGGAAAAGGCAATTTGTAGCTAGCAAAAATGGTTTCTCATAGAAAAAAGAATGTGACCTTTCCAGTTACTTTAATTTTCAAATGTGCAGGGAGGAATAACATAAAAGCATAGTATACACTGGGAGCAAATGGACAAGAGAATTGAATCAGATGTGAAAAAATGTGGCAATAAGATTCAGTAAGATCAGTATGAATTGTTTCTGTCTTGTGTACAAGTTGTAACTGTAAGGATGAGCACTGTGTTAAGAAAAACTGAAAGGCCAAGGAATAGACCAGACTGAAATAAACAACAACATATTCAGTCCTTTCTTCAATGGATAAGAGAATAACTCAATTGAATTTAATGTTATTCTTCCTCCCACCACTCTCCCTTTAAGATAAATTTTCACTTACTTTCCTATGGTGGTCCATCTTTTGATTAATAATGGAAAGTACTATGCGTGGA
>JANHGB010010131.1:0-93271 GCA_026283785.1 Coracopsis vasa | reverse complement strand
GCAAAGTCACGTGATTTCTTCAGTCTCACCAGACTAACTTTATAAAATGCTGTCATCCTTATAGAAGTATTAGAGTAGTGGGAGAAACAGCTCTTGCAGCAGGCTGGAGTACTGCTCATTAGGATGCAATAGCACTGGAAAAAAAGGTCTGTCAGCATGCCAGAAACGTTTCAGAGAACTGCTCCAGTGGTCAGTTCTTTCCTAACTGGGATAGGAAAGGGATTGATATCCTCTCAGTAAATCCGTGATACTTCTGATGAGGAAGTAGTCTCGTTTCTGTGAACTTGCCTTATGCTGTTCTTGTAACCGTGGAGCTATTGAAATGCAGAAATGCCTGGCACTGCCAAGGCTGATGAATGATTTACAAGTATCTTTCATTAATTTCCATCTCCCAGCTTGCACTGAAAAATACTGTCGTCTTCACTGTTTCTTGGGTTGGGAAATTCATCCCCTTGCTCACAAACCGCACACACATATATTTTGAAGAATATAATAAATAAATCTCAATTCTGCTGTTGTCTATTTCAGCCTGTTAAGCTTAGCAAATGCCTGAGACAAAATACAGTTGCATAGTCCAAAACTATGCCTGATGTAACTTAACATGTCTTAATATAAAAAGAATTTGTATTTCACCAGTCTCTCTTTTCCCCATGAAATCTTGTCAATGATTTCCCTCAGCAAAACCAAGGTCAGGTTTTTGTTTTCTACTTTCTTTTTTTCTTTCTTTCTTTTCCTTTTTTTGAGAAAGGCTAGTCCTGCTTTGAGGCAAGCTGAAGAAAATACATCATGAAACAGTCTGTGGTTTACATTTTGGTTTCCTGTACAGCTGTATTTGAAGGTCTTGTATTAATTTATTACTGTTGCGCCATAATGCTGTTAAAACACTATGAAAGAGTTGCTTTCTCATGGAAAGAAATAATCTAACATGCACTTTATTTCAGTGACTAAATATTACAGGCAACCTCGTGGATCATTAAATGGATACTGTCTCGTTAAGTAAGCTTTATTGGTTATGATGGCTTTTGATTCCTACTTCTGATCCCTCTCTTTTGCCTTAAGACTGCTGTGAACTATCTTTGATAAAGGAGTTAAAGAAAACTGCATGCAGAAATCTTGAAATAAGGGCAGATACCTGAAATAACAGTGATAGTAATTTTGATGGAAGATAGATTAAAAAGCACAGGAAATATGTATAAAAAGAGGGCGACGGGAATGATAAAAGTGGGCTACACATATAATCCTAACAAGTGAATGCTAAAATGGCTTGTTTAAACTACTAATGCTCCTTGTCCATTCTAGATGCTCCTGATAATTCTCTTTCTGCCCACTGCCTTGGGTGTAGGTTTCCTTCCCCCTCCTCCCCGTCTCTGGCTGCTGCTGACTTCTGCACCCACCATCAAGAAATGTGACCTTGACCATTGTCTTTTCTTGAAATGCTTTCACAGTTCTTATATCTTTACATGGCTCCATTACTGATCACCTCCGCGCCTAATTTGTCCAGAACTACCATGCAGGAAAAGATTATTTCAGTGGCATAACTGGGGGGTTCAGAGAGAGAGCACGTGAATCCTCCGATATACCCAGTAATGCAACTCCCATCGAGGTGTCTTTTGAGAAGGTCATGGCAAAGCCAGGAACTCTTGTTCTGAATTTCAATTCTGAGGTTACATCCTGGATCAGGTTTGGGTTCTGGTGGACTTTTACCAAGGTCTCAAGCAACTACTTCTTGGCCAGACTCCCATTCCCAGCCTTCCTGATCTTTCTGTTTAGTTTTTTTCTTAAATCTCAGCTGCTCAGCTTCCATTAGCACTTAATGTTTTGTTTTTCCTGGCCTTACTTAGCAACTGTTTTCTTCTTTAGTTCTTAGTCTTTGTTTTTCTTTTTGAATTATTTTACCACTTTTTTTGTCTGCTTTCTCTCTGGATGATCTTGCCCAGTTGTATAATTTCACCTGTTATCGTTACACAACTGAGATGCAGCTCTATTTCTGTGCTTCTGACTGGTCTGCATCCAATTCCATCTTCTCGCTTCTCTCTGTGACAATTGCTTCTGGGTATCACGCCATCAGCTTAAACTTAATTGTATGCCTTTCTTTCTCCATCTTCTCCTTGCATGTCATTGTCGACAATGGCAATATTGACACCATCATGGTGACTTACAACCTGAGGCAGGTTGTTTTTTTTAGATTCTGTTTTCTTCTGTGCTGCAATAGACAAGTCCTATAGAGAAACAACATTAACAAATACATAGAACTATATGAAAAGGGGAGTAAGCTGATGTGATGTAACAGAGAACAGTGCAGTTGTACCACTTCAATTTTAGGAGATTACGCCTGTGGTGACTGTGGTCAAAGGGAGAATTGAAAATGAGTTAAGTACGAGGACTTCAGACACTTTCATTATTTAATTTAAGACTTTGGGAAAGCGAAGCCAAGTGGTTTGGTGTTGTACAGAGTGTTCTTCTAAATTAAGCAACACGTAATAAAGGAAGAACAGGTCCAAATTTGATTCCAGTAGTTCTTGTCATTATTAATTCTGAGCATTGCATTAGAAGGGTTAGGGGGTTGTTTTGTTTTAGACTGTGTCTTCGTTTTATGAGCACAAACTATTTTCAGACTACTTGCTTTCTAAACTGTATTTCTGCATACACCACTTCAGCCTCGACGAGCTGGGTGTGTGTTGATAACAGGAACTGAATTTGTCTTGACATCTTGTTTGGAATATTTCTAATCAAATATTAACATTAACACTGCCACATGTCTCTGTTATTTCCTTTATCTTTTCACTTAGTCCCACAAGCTTTCTCTAGATAAGAATAACACTAATGCATTACTTAAGAGTTTTTTTTTTTTACTGGAAAGCTTAAATAATATAGAGCCCAGTCTGAGTAGCAGCTACAGATTCCTGCAGAAGAAGTATGCTTAAAACTCTCCCAGAAAAGACAGACCCCATGGAGACTGACTTCACTGGCTTACATATTGCCAGTGTCAGTAGTGACAAGGGAAGGACTCAGCAGTGACAAATAACTTTAACAAATACTGCTAAATCACTGTTTTATTGGGATTATGTGACAAAATTGAAAGTAAAACAGAATGTTTGATGTTGCCATAAATCTTTAATGAATGTTCCGTGTTTTTGTGATGTGTCAAAGGCAGTCAAATGCAGGCCTTCTTTCTTTATACTAATAGGGAAGCAGAGATTAATCTTGCATTTTAACTGTAGACAAAAAGGAAAAGAAAATAAGGGTTAAATTTGCCTTTCATGTAAAGAGACAGGGCTTGATGTGGCTGAAGTACAGATGGAGAGAGGTGAAGGTAATAAGGCTGTATTGTTTAGTAGGACCCTGACACTGTAGCCAGTGCCCATGGTATGTATGCTGTGCAACACCGAGCTGGCTGGAAAGCTGCGTGCCTTTAGTGTTCCCCTTGCCTCCACTGAAAACGTTGTGTGCAAGATACGAGAGCTAAACATTTCTTGTGTCCTTAGATTCTCCCTTCTTCCTTATTTGAATCAATGTTGTATTTAATTATTCACTGCTCGAATGCCTGCATCTGAAGTGCACAGCCCTGAGTCTGCTTTTTGTAAGACACTACGCTGAAACCACACCGGATCCCATTTTCTCTCTTCCGCAGCAGCAGCGGTCAGATGGTCTGTCTCATCTTGTAGGCTTAACAGCTTCACTGATAAATCTAACTCGATGCTAATGGATGTGCTGTAATACAATATGGAACAGAAGCTAGGACCCTGTGGCCTGCCATGGACCATGTAATTTATGATTGAAATGTCTCAGATATTTATGCTGACAAGAGAAATACTTGATGTTTCCTGCTAATGTGCTGGCCCACTCCTCTGACTAATTCTAGATGCATTTTTGGCCTATTTGCTTCCATCTCTCTTCTTTCCCATTTTTTCCCATCTACCCTGTCACTCACAGCTGCCAGGGTTCTTCTTTTGCCTCTGCTGCCCCATTTATTTTAACAGGAAGAGTAAGTGGATGACTGCAAGAGTTTGCCTGGAAATAAAATGGATTCTCCAATCAGTTAAAGCTAGCATTGGGATCCTTCTGTAAGCGATGATGTAGTCTAACCTCACATGACTGGGTATGATTCAGAAGTCACTGAGTGAAATTATCTGGCCAACATTATGTAGGAAACTGCAGTGAAGAATGGATAATGGTCCCTGGATCCCAAAAGGCTATGAAAACATTGCCTTTTCCTCAGTGTGATCAATTTTATTCACTGTATCAAGTGGAAATACACAGTTAGAAGCTGTGCATTTCCCCTGTCTTGCATTTTTCCAATTTGCATTAATCATAAACAGCCTCTGTAAAAATATTGATTTGCAATTTCTTTCCAATATAGACTGTAAATACTATTTTTTTCATTTCTGATTGTACAACAATGCCTTGCGTTGTTCTAGCAATGTATGGATGGAATGGCTTGAATTGACAAGGCAGCAGTTTTCACTAGATATTTATTTTATTCTTCTAAACAGTGCTTAATGTGTCAGTTTAAAAGAACTGAGAACATGACACGATTTTAACCTTTTTAACACATTGTTCCAAGAACGAAAGAAACCAGGGTATGTTGCAATAGGTATAGCAAACCAGGCAAGCATTATACAAATATTTGTATATTTGATAGTCTTTTCTGAAGTATATTTTGCAGTTTTTTTTTTAGACTAAGATAAGGAATACACTGTGCAAAGCTTGGTTGTGCAGGCACCTTAATCTTCCTTTCTTTTAAGTTGTTTGTTGTTGATAAGTCTGAAATTTTTGCTGGTGGTTTTCTTTTCTCATCAATGCTTTCATGGTTTCATAAAGTACAAATCCTCCTTGCAGTTTAACCATCAGCCGTGTACAAAAATCCTTTAATTTTACCCTGCATAGATGTTGAAGTAAAGAGGAAATTACATATTGAAAAATAAAATAGGACAACAGGATTTAAAATTGCATCAGCCTCAATTTGTTTATATGAGCATGAAAGAGAAGAGGGGGAGACTTATCCTTTGGGACTGTAAATGGCACCTCCTGCTGTGGTATTAAATTCACCATTTGCAACCTCCTGTGCTTCTCTGAGTGTTGAGGGTGGTGCCTGACTTCTTGGCGCCAGAGAGTCAGCAAAGGTGTCTAATAGATGCAGACACAGAGATGAGGGTTGCTTACTTAACCTTGCTCTAGCTCACGTCCCCATCAGGGACAGCCCCCAACCTGGCCCAGGAGAGAGAGCAAGGAGGATCCAGAAGCAGTTTATGGCTTTAATAATTCACATGTCCTCAGTTAATCTCCATTACCAGCAGCCAATTAGTTGGGGAATATTCATACTGCCTTGATATATATTTTTGTATATTCTGATCAATTTGTGGCAAAGTAATGAGGTCATATAGTAGCAGGTCTGACTATTAATCTTTGCTCTTCTTTAACAAAATAAACACCTTGACAAAAAGAAATACAGAGCAGAAAGTGGGTTTCTGTGTTTTCTGATGCTGTTTTTCATTTCCTTATAAAGCCTTTAGCCCAATACCTGATAGTGAGCTTGATCATCAAGACTCTGACCCTACAAGTGTGTGTTTAAGAGGGTTGAAACAGGATTGCTCATGTGAGCAAAGTTATTCACATACATAAATCTTTGCAGGATTTGGGTCCTTAATGGTTTAGGACAAAGCACCAGTGGCAAAAAATGTTTATTCTGTTGCACCTGCATGATGCAGCAGATACTGTGAGAGCACCATTAGCTACTTAACGTACCAGCTAATGACTGGCAGGCTTAAGGGAATGTAGCTGAATAGCGGGCAGCCTGGTCCATGAGGGTTAATGATACCAAATGGCTTAGACAGTCTATGGGAATACTGGAGACAGCTTTGCAGTCGAGCAGAGTTTAAATAGCACCATATCACAAGACCATAGACACAGGAATGACATGATGAGAATTGTTGACTTACCCTTGAATTGATATTAATACAAGGAGAGAAAAAAACATCGTCTAGTATATGAAGGACTTTTTTCCCCTCTAAGCACATAACCACAGTGAGTCTGCATGTGTTCTGGTGGGTTAATAGTGATATATTTCCACTGTCCATCTAACCCTCCTTTGCATAATTATATTCCTTCTCCTAAATGAGGAGAGAAAACCTATGAAATCTATCACCATGTCACCTACTAGCATGAAACAGAAATCTAGATAAGAGTGGCTGGCAGAAACTGCCGCTGTGAAGACCCACTAAAATAGGGTGAAAGAATAAAAGAAAAGGAAAAGAAAACAAAAATGATCTGGGAATACATCAAAGACACAGCACAGAAACGTGGAATAGAGAGAAATACTTAAAAAAATTAAGATCAAATGCCAAGTCTAGTTTTTACCACAAAGCACCAAGCTGATTTTTCATAAAATAAAAGTCCCTGAATTGAGAAATATGTGTCTCTCTTAGATTGGATTGTGCAGTGAACAGTATCAAGAACTAAGCAATAATAAATCATCAGGCTGTATGTCAGACTGAGCACTACAAGATAAACCCCTGTTGGAATTGTCACGAAGGTGACCTTATGAGTGACTACAGAAATACTAAAAAATAAAATAATAATAAAAGAAAATCAATGCTCTCTTTAAAACTCTGAAGCAAATCTATTCATGCTTTGTCTGTCACTATATTTGCTATTTTAATTTGCTGTTTATCAAATGAAATATTGCTCTATCTAGGGAACACTGCATGATAAAATTATTGAAGATGCTGCTGGTGCAAAGCTATTTGTAGCAAATGAAATCCTGCTGTGTGCAATTCAGAACATCATATTGAACAGTCCAGATAGCAGCATCTGTGGATAGCTCTTAAGACTTTAGACTTGCCTTAGTTAGCTTGTTTGTTTTACCCTGTGTTATTGATCTGGACTTCATCATATGTTTGTGTGGGGAATGGCTTTTCAGGTGCTGGGAACACATTTAGAGGCAGGTCAAGTGAATTGAAGAGAGGCATAAAATCTGCTGATTCGTAGAAGATGTCAGCACATGGCAGAAAGAGCCTAAAGAGTGGGAGACCTTAAGCTGGTATTGACATTGTGCAGAAATTTGCAGCATGAAAGGGGGGAAGAGTGTTTCTGACTTGTGGACAAAGCTTGCACTATCAGCAGTGCCTTTGTGAGCTCTGACAAATAACATGCTACCCTTGCATGTGCTCTGAGAGGTGCAGTCGGTGTTAGTTTTTGAACACTGCAGTTAAAACTAGAGCGTAAATAATGCTACAGGTACGGAATCTTATACTCATTACATATGTCAAACCTATTAAGAAAAAGAAAATCCCCATGCTGCCAGGATAACACATTATTCAGACTGATTCAATACCCTCTTGACTACAGTAAAAAAGAAGTGTTGAAAAGGAAAGAATAAAAGAAAGGAGGGCTATTTTGACTATTTGAGAAGAAGCAGGAATACTGAGAAGTACCTTATTCTCTGGTACAGGCCTTTTGTGTGACCTTGGGCAAATCATTTATCTCTCTGTGCTTCAGTCACTCATCTATGATAAACTAGAAGCAGTAGTCACTTTTCCTTTAATAGAGGTTTGGATGCCCAGGATAAATGGACAAACCTGGTTAGTACAGTTATCATGGGACACACTAAAGAGAATGTTTCAGATGCTAAAGTGGCTCCAATCCACTTAGGCGAGTCTGATCTGGCTCTCTGCACAGCAAATTTGGGTACTGCTGCACTTGTGCCATGCCTTATCTATAAACTGGATAAACTGTGTATGGTTTAATTGATCACTGACTGCAGTATTTTAGCATCTCCAGGGTTGCTTAGAGGCTTGATTAATATTTAAAAAGCTCTTTAGGATTTTGAGATGGAAGGCTTTTATTGAAATAGAAAGAACTTATTCCTACCGCTGCTTGAAGGTATTGTTTTCAAGGTTTGTTTTGATATAGTCTGCAACTAGAATGTCTTATTGGGAGCCTTGCATTATTGCAGGATAGGCTAAAGTCTAAAATCAAAATCCTTGTACTGTGAAATTTTTGCATTCTTATATTCAATAATAAATGGTTACATGACGAAAAATCTCCTAATCAGGACAAAACAAACTTTGTAGTCTTAATACAGGAGCTGTTAAGAATGAGCTGTTCTTGCACAATAGGTATCTAGTACATACAGGCAGGATCTTGAGAGAAGTCTATGCTACTGCAGTCTGTAATGTGCTACATCTGAGGTAACATCATTGCATTGTCAAGGACTGTTGATTCAACACCTCCTACGGATTCCTCTGTTCACCTATCCAAAATGCCTTATTAAATGGGTATCACAAAGTAGGTTGCATGAATCCTACTGCAGTGTTTCCAGTGGGGCCAAAAGATAAGGCAGTTTTTTGACAGGTACTGAGGAAATTCAGGTATTTCTTTTATCCTGTGCATTTCTTCTAAGAATGAAGTGTTCTCATAGTGAATAAATCACTTAAACAGTGGATTTGTTGGTATAAATCAATGCAACTGAGACTTTGCAGGCTTTACAAATATAGTTAATATATTATGAGATTTTTCTGTCTGAATAGTAAATAACTGACAATTTTTGCAAGTGAAATGCTCTTTTCTTCAGCCCAGATGCAGAATAGACATGACTTTTGCAGAACTTCTCCCCCACTAGTGCTTACTGGTCTCATTACTAATAAATACTGTCAGGATGGGGTGTTTTTGCTGTCTCCTAGATGAGAAGAAAAAAGAAGGTGCTATGTTTCAGCTGACTGAGATAAGTTCTCCTCAAGACCAACTCAGTTAGCACTGGACTCACAGAAAAACACTAGAACAGACCAGGTGAGTCAGCTGTCTGTTATTTTTAACTTCTGTTCTTCCTTCCTTCTTCACCCCCTGCCCTGTACTGGCAACTGAATGAAATCAAACTACTGATTGATTTAGATTAATTGTAGCTAATAACTGAGTCCGTGGGTATGGAGACCATCTGAGAAAGTCATTAAAAATGTTACTGCAACAAAATGGTACATCAATGGTACATGCCAGTCTTCTGCAAAAAACATCAAAGCATCAACTTGGAGAGTGATCTGAGTCTGAAAACTCAGGCATTATTTGTTATATATTGGCTATCCACATGTTCAGCCTATTGCTAGGATGATGACCCAATTTCTGCCTGGCTTGTACACCTGTATTTCTTCCTGTATTTCTTCTTGTATTTCATGGAGCTTACAACATACATAAGGTGAGGACGCAGCATTTGTCCTTTGGTTTGAATTGAGTCAGGAGGTGAATGAAACATTGAGTTGGACTGAGGAACTGGGAAGGGCTCCCAGGTCCTGTAGTTTGTGCATAGCCATGTATCTACAAACAATCCCATCCATGTTTGTCATTATCTCATCAATAATTGAGATGGGATTACTCGTTAACTCAGAAATTCCAATGTAAAAAGACATTCTTCAAATTCAGGAAAGCAAAAGTTTGCAAAGGTCCATGCAAGGCAGGGAAAAACCTAAAAATCTGCATAGTCATCTCTCTCTTGCTGAGCAGTGATATCTTAAATCTTGTGTGAGCAATACGAGCCTTGCATGTGTGTCCATTTCTCTTGACTACAGAACATCTGGCTGAGATGCAACTGTGCAGCTAGGAGAAACAGTGCTTCCCCAGCAACACCTCAGGGGGGCTGAGATAGGCTTCAGCCCCATCCTGTCATTGCTGGCAGGTCTTTGCCAAGCCTGTTCTTAGAGATGTCTAGTGAGGGAAGCTCAGCCTGCCCTAAGAACTGTATTCCAATGCTGCATTGCCCTTTCTGTTGCCCTTTTTGCTTGTGTGTTTTTTATTGGTCTAGCTTGACTACTTACTTTATTAGTGGAGTAGATCTTATTCTGTTCTCATGCACATGCGGCATAAATTGTTTCTTTCCTGTTCGGAATGTCTCATACCCCTTCCCAGGTATCTCTTCTTCAGCATCAAATGAACAAAATCCTCTTTATCTTTTTTACCTGGTCACATTTTTGACTTTGGTCCTTGACATTGTGACCCAGTGGGCTCTGCTATGGATTCCTGTTTGTCTGCATGTTTCTGAAGCAAATGGTGACAGTACAGTGGGCTGAGAGAGCATAAAGATTGTGGGATGGTCTTTACAGGCCTAACTTTGTACCTTCCTATGCTATGAATGCCTTTTTTGGAGTGGCACGATGATGCTAATTCGTCTTCAGCTCATAAAAATTTTAGCCTCTATTTTTTGAAATAGGGCTTAACTTCTCTTAACTAGCTAGTGATTTTATACTGTATAGATCTACAGCTTGTTATTCCTAGGTATAGTATCTCACATTATTAATTCCATTTTCTTAACATTTCTCCAGTTTATCACAATCATCTTGGATTGTTTTGTGTTTTCCAATAAACTGGCAGTCCTTCCAAGTTTCCTGTCATCTGAGGGTGACAGCTACATGTGCTGTGATCATGTCATTAAAGAAAGTACTGAGCAAAGCAGCACTCAGGACAAATTCTCTGCAGAAACCATGCAATGAATTTGCTGAAGTATGGAAAAGCTACACTGATAATTTCTCTGAGTGTGATGATCCCAACAGTTTTGTACCTAACCTGCAGCAGTTTCATTCATGCCATATTTTCCTAGCCCTTTGTTCGACTATCATGTAAGATCATATGGCAAACATTATTAGATTCAAGATGCACTGTTAACTGTTCCTTCCTTATCCGCAGATCCTATTACCTCATTAAAAAATAAATGATGTTTTCTTGGCAAGACTGCTTCCTGACAAAAATCTTTGTTGCATGTAACCCATTCCTTTATTATCTTGCAGGCACCTATAATCTGTTTGATTATTTAATTCCAGCATTTTTCCTGGAAATGAAGCTAATTAATAATTTTCCAACTGATTTTCAAAGAATGGAAAAAAGAATAATAAATCTACTCCTTTTTTCTACTGATAATCTATCATTAATTTCCAAAGCTAACCATTAATGCCTCTGAGATCACTTCTAATACAGGTTTAAGCAGCCTAGGATATCAGGAGTCATGAATTTGAAACCTCTTAACATACCTGAGTGTTCCATAGCAGAAACCAAACCAGTGGTTGATATGGCTCCTGTCTGCTATCCACTGTTTGGGTTTTTTAAAGTATTCATGAAGTCTTGGGTACAAATGGCAGTCAGGCCAGCTGGATGAGCTTTGACTGGGCTAGTAAGCCTTTCTAAATCTCTTCTGCTCCCTTTCTTGTAGAAGCACTCAAAGCTATTCTCATGTTTCTTCTAAGGCAGTAGGCTGCTGGTGTTGTACTAACTTGGTAGACCAAGGCAAAAAGTTATTATCCAGTAACACTTCATAGCCAGTACACAGATCAAAAATCTCTACCTTTTGCTGGGGGAATGAAAGGACTTGACCCAATAGTAGAATTTTTTTAGCCTTCCTGTATTAGCCTTTTCTCCACCATAGATGTGCAGAAAAGACACTGTGCTGGACACTGTATTTTTCTGGAAAATGCATCACTGTGGCATTGCTGAAGTTAAACTTTGAACTTTGTGAACTGAATACAGCTGGCTTCCTATCCTCACTCATGCGTGACTTTACTGCATCAGAAACTTACTTTTCTCTCTTAACTTTTTTCAGTGAATTTTATCTTGAGAAAAACAATGCAGGGATCTGTCTTTCACTGGATGCTTCTAACAGTACTTTCTCTGTATTTTAATAACTTTCTTCTGCTATCTCTCCGCCAATAACTGAGCATCTCCTGATCTATTTCTATTCACTTGGTATAAACATAGTAATGATGCCCATGTATCTTCTTAGTCAAGAGCATTATATACCTTTTACATACATAGAAAACAAATTTTCCAGAAAGGCAGTGATAAGGGTCGTTTTGTGCTCTATGCTATTTAATCTTCCCTGTGTCAGCTCTGACCCTTGCTGAGGAATTGAAAAGATGTAAAACAGCAAAAAGTAATTTACCTTCCATTGTTTAGTCCATTCAGCTTTCAGAATCAGATTTAAATGGTTTGCATTAATTACTGTGAAACCTCATGAGACTTAGAGATCTATCTTTATGGGCTTGGAAAAGATAGAGGCTGTCTCAGCAGAATAAGGGTAGAACTTTTTTTTATTTGCCTTTTGGTTACAAGCCTTTTCTATTAAAATTTTATAAATAAGTAAAATGTTTTTTTTTTTCCCAATCAGCAAAAATTGTCTTAAGTAGCAATGGAGATAAAAAAAGGAGAAGTGTATTTGAAGTTTTAGTCCAATTCTAGTGAACTTGGAAAGGGCTAATGGTTAAAATACAGAAGTTTTGTCTATATTTCTGCATAGACCACATTTTTAGTGCTAGGAAAGAAGTCATAGGCTGAACCCTGATTTCTGTTTCTAAGCAATACTCAATGCGTTTACACACAGCTCCATATTTTGGGAAAGTTTTCTGAAGACTAATGGAACTGGCAAGCAGTTCAGCATCGGCAAAGTGATTACATTTTAAATGAAATGGACTTTCGGTGACGTACTGCTCAACGTTAGTGGAGACAACTGGCAAATTGAGGGTGGGAGAAGATCAATACACAGAATCTACAGAACTTTGGATCTGTTATCCGAATTATTGATTGAGTGGAGAATTAAAACAGAGATGCAGTGAGTTTAATTCTGCGGTGTGACAGGTGGAAAATGGGTACATTAATTAGGGAGCCCCAGCAGGAACGTTCTCAGCAGGACTTGTGGTTGCTCCAGGGAATCCTTTAGTAATTCTGCCTTGTTTTGTGGTGTGTTTGATGATGTCATTCTAAAGTCTCATTTTTCTGTGCACTGCACTTTTTAATCTTTAAACAGTCTGTCTTGCAGAGCCAGGAAATAATTGTGTATGGTGGACATAAGCAGGGAATGTAGGCAGAAAGCTTCTGGATGTTTTAGGATGCTTCTGTCAGACATCAGTGTTCAAAAATCATGTATTTTGATAAAAGCAAACTGTTACTATTTGCTGTGCTTAACAAGCAACAGGCAGTCTCCTCTGTAAGTCCTTTTTATTGCATTTCAGGGTTGTCTGGCTTTTCCTCTTGCATGGCAATTGAGTGTTCACTTACAAAACCTTTGCCACTCTCTTGATTTATTGCTTTCTTAATCTAAAATAAACATAACGACTTAAATTAGCCTGTTGCTTTTTCGGTAAGGCAAAATACAGAAGTTTACATAAATGACTACAGGACTCAGGAAGGGGAAGCTGACAGAACAAGTACAGCCCACTACCCAAATGTAGCTCACAGATCCACACACTGTGCCATGATTGCTCTCTTCCCTGGTACAGGTTATCTAGAGATTTTAGTATGAAGTGTGCCATCTGGGTCTGTGGCAAGTGCTGTGCTCTAAGTTGTGCTTTGCCATGAAAGGGAAACCTCCAACACCAGTTGTCTGGGTTTCGAACACATCAGAGGCAAGCTGCCAATAAGGCTCTGGGACAAGAAATGCAGACAAAAATGAAAATTAACACCTAAGACTGTCATGTAATACAAAACTGCCAGAACCAATTCTAAACCCATCAGACTTTACATTGATTTGGGCTGTTTCAAGTGCTTTGCTGGTATTTTTACCTTGCCTACATACTTGGTTTCAGTCAGTAAGATTGGTGTCCCAGTTAGGAGACAGGGTGAGGTAAACATAAAGACCTTTGAAGTAAATTACTTCCCTGATTTATTTCTGTCTCGCCTCTGCAGGAGGTAATGTTGCTTCTATTTTTCATCATGATGTTTGAAACATTAAAGTCTTAAAGTAGGCATTTAGTTCCCTGTTTTCAAAATGTTTACTCACAGTGGACTGGGGATTCATGTTTGCTGCCTGAACAAGCTAGCCTTCTTTCACAATGTTCAGAAGGTGAGGGGGAGAAAGCTCCCCACCATTCTTGGTGCAGCTCTCATGTGAAGTGTCCCAACAGCCATGCCTAAAGAAAATAGTTTTTATTTGATGCAGGAAGAGTGGGCGACCCAGGTCTGAATGTGCTTTCAGGATCCATAGTTCCAGGTTTGCTGTTCTGAAGCTGTGAAGGCCATGGCAGCAGCAGCTCTCTGAATGTTCATGGATAACCTTGTGCAAAGCAGGCATTCAAAGCCTACAAATCTGTGCGTTGATTCTTGACTTGTCCTAGAACCATATACTCTGGAAATATTATCATAGAAACAGAGAATGTTTTGGGTTGAAAGGGACCTTAAAGCTCATCCAGTTCCAACCCCCTGCCATGGGCAGGGACACCTTCTATTAGACCAAGTTGCTCAAAGCCCTGTCCAACCTGGTTTTGAAAGCTTCCAGGGATGGGGCAGCTTTTGTGGGTAATCTGTCCCAGTGCTGATCTAAGGGGATGATCTAAGAAGTCCCCACACAGTGGGGCTGTTGAAAGGTTGGAGATGATAGCTTTTTCAGGGCTTGCAGCTCTAGTGCAGCCTTGCAGGGCTTCCAGGAGCCTTGTGCAACATCAAGCATGTGAAAGTAATAGGTGCGGGTGATCCTTTACAAAAGCTGTGTGAAGTGTGGTTATAAATATAAAATGCTGGGTAGAGAGAATAACTGATTTCAGAATGCAATGCAAACCTTTGAAAGATGGGCACAAACAAGCTTTATTTAAGCAATGTCTCTAAACAAAAATATTTAGAGAAGCAGTTATGCAAGTAAGGAGAGGAGAATGATTAGTGCTAAAGCCCATTGTTAATATTATTCCCATTCATTCATTGTAATATAATCCCAGCAGTGCCTGCTGTATTGTACAACATAGGCTGATATTTATTGCATTAAAATGGTGAAGATACTTTAAGTGATCACAAATGGCCATGAACGATCATTTGAGTACACATATGGCAAGGTTACTTGGCTCATTGACAAAGTATAGCAAAACTCAGCAACAAAGTCAGAGTTACTACAACTTCCAAAGGTTTTCTTATGTCTGCTGGAGTAGACCAAGTATATGTTTTCAGAGATATTTCAGTACCAGCTATTAATTGTTTTAAAACAAGACTTTACTGCCTCCAGTGTTCCAGTGTGATTTTGTCACGCATGCTATAATCTAGTCCTATGAAATCCCAACATTTCTATGTCTAATTAGGTAATGTGCTGTGATTAGTGACCCTACCCATTTTGGTTTAAATGCTTTGGCTGGAAAGTTACTGTGTCTTTGGAAGAGAGTTTGTTCCTCTATGCTTTATATTTTCGTATAACAGTTTCATATATGAATCAAGAGTAAAAGTGTATTACATTAAGTGCGACCTAAGTACAAAGGTTCAAATAGGATTTTTCTTAAACATTGCATTTGTGATTATGTTCATGATTATTAAGTCTTTTAATAAAATGAAATGACTGGGATATGACATATTCAAGGCAGAGGTCAGGAAATTAATTCACACATCAGACTGTTTTGCTCTTGCAGCTTCCTAAAATTCTTCTGATTTTGGTGTGTCTAATTCAGTGTAATCTGTACTTTTGTGAAATGGTGTTCATTATGCCTGAATTCTTGTATCCTGTCATATAGATTCTTTTGCAGACTGTGTGCACTATGCAGTACATATTTTAGCCATGGGTTTCTACCTTCATAGTCTATGGACTTATTCTTCTTTGTGGTAGATGTGCTTCAACAGATGAACCTCAGGACATGCAATAGCTATTACAACTTTACATATAAATTATCCAGAGTCTTTATTAAAGTTTCGATCATGCAGTCAGTTGAAGAAACCTCTCCTAAAGATCAGGAAAGAACAAGTAGAAAATTGGCATGATTAAATTCAAAAAGTCTGTGGCTGATAAATGAAAAGAAGATGTCATAGGACAATGGATCCAACACTTTGCTCTCTGTTACAAAAAGAGCATCTATTTGAGGCCCCTTATTTAAACAGGAGGGCAATTTAATCTTTGAGTAACCAACAAACTACAGCAATAAATCCAAGTCCAAACAGAAGTCTGCTTGTCACAGTGGATTATTAGGGCCATCACGAACAGGGCCCCAAAGCACTATGGTATTAGGCATGATACATAAATAATAAGGTAATATATTGTAGTCAGAGTTATTAGATAAGCTTTTATTAGGAAAAAAGATTACTTCCTTTAAGTGATGTGACTATAAGAAGTACAGAGATCGTGTGGTCTTTGGTGATCTGCTCTGCTCTGCTCTGAATATTTTCAATATAAAGAAATAATTCTGTAAAAAAGTGTGGGTCAGCATAGTATTGAAGATAATTCTTAAAGGTGGTCTTCTGTATAGAGTGGTGGTCATTGCAGTTCAAATAGGAAAAATAAAGTGACCAAAGAGCCAAAGCATGTAACAAATTCACTGACTTTTGACCTTCTTGCTTCTGTAGAAGAATAATCTCAGTTGCCACATGAAAAAATGCCAGTGTAGCCTACTCTGTGATTAGGAAAGTATTCTGCTGTCAGGGAACTGTCAGTTTTCAGTGTCTAAACAAGGGCTTGTATCAACAAAGTGCACATTCGGATGTTATTTTGATGTTACTTCTATTTCTTCAGTGGTGGGTATTATATCGGTGGGTATTATATCAGTCTCTCTACTCCTACTCTTACTAATAGCATCCTGGTAGTGTCTGTACATTTCTACAGTTGCGTATCCATGCTTACTGTCTTTATGATGGTTAAAATTCCTTGCAGAAGCCTATTGATAGTAACTTACTTGAGGTATTCCTGATAGGTACAACAAGGTCTTTTGTTCTACTGCATTTTTGGTTTTTATTACCTTGGATGAGATGCATATAAAAAAGTCAGAGTAATTTCTTTGCCTTGTGTTAAAACTCAACGAAATAATTCCCTTCTGGTCCATTGACCATGTTACTATGAGTGGACACAATGCTACCAACGAAAATTGAAACCTTTATCTCTAATGTTTCAGCATTAAACTTTATCTGAAAAGGTGCTGTCTTCTTCTCAGCTAACTGTTCACCAACCATTAGATTTTTCTAATACATTAGGCATAGTTTTGTGAAGGCTTGGACTCTCTCCTTCTCTTGTTCTGTTGCTACATATTTGTTTGGTAATTTTCTCTGCAGAAATCACAACCTAAATAAATTTCACTTAAAACCTGACTTGTATCCTCCTGTATATGCGCAGAATTGTTTTTCAATACCATAGCTGTATCTTCTCCTTCTTCCTTCTCTCCTCCCATTAAACTGTTTGATTTTGCTGTACTTCCACTGTGTGTAATTTTCAGGAATGAACTTTTAATTAAAAGTGCAAAAATAACACCACCAGTATTTTACAGATGCTTAGAATGAAAAGAAACTTTCTCATAAGACGAACTTTTTTTAACCTTATTTTTAACTGCCTGGTTCTGAAATTTTCCAACCTGAGATGAAGTAAATCTTTAAGCTGTAACATTTGGGAAAACTCAAGGCTATGATGCCAAATCCTTCCTTGCTTGCAGCCACTAAAATCCAATGCAAAGGAAGACATTTTAGTTAAGGAGTACCTGTTTAAAGCTAACCTATGGTTTTAATGTATGTTTTTTGTTATGGTACTTTATCAGTATAACATTTATATTATTATCAAAATAATCTGACAATTTGGTTTAAGGTGAAATTAAGTTAATGATCTTAGCATCCTAGCAAAGCTAAAGGCAAAGAACCAATTTTTATCTTAATGGGCTGTACGATTCCCCTCGGCTCTGAAATGGTAAGTGCAATAGATGTGCCACCTCATGTCTGTCTGTCTTGCTAGTACACTTGAGTTGCTTTTTGTTGGTGTGCAGATTCTTAGAGGAATGTTTATATAATTGATAACTAAAATCATGTGAAAAGGATGATAAAAGGGAACAAAGTAAGTGGAGGCAAAGCAGAAATTTTTGCTATTTCAAGCAGACCCTCAAGCAGTAAGTATGAGATGAAGTCATGTTTTTTTAGCAAAGGAAGCTATAATTAGTGAACCAGTAGGCATCTTCTCAACAGAGGGCAGCGAACCTTGTTGATAAAATACACAGGTATTATCTCACAGTTAAATGATTGCTATGTGCATGATGACCGTATTGCTTAGCACTTTAGTTATTCACAGCCATGTTTATTAGGTGGGATGGTGCCTATTCAAATACGTTTAAAATTATTGTAGTTTTGATTCTTGATGGAGTATTCTTGAAGGTCATTGATAATCACTGTTTTCCATCTACCAAAGACTTGCTTGCCAACCTGTATTTTGTAAGGCCTAAATTAAAATAAAAAGGTTTGCTGATATAGCTATAGTACCAAGCCCTCCTGGTGGACACATGGCCCATAACATAGTTAGCAAAATTACAGGTGTGCCCGCATAAGCCAGAACTATATTAGAGTTTTAACCTACCAAAAAATGTAAAAAGAAATTTGGAAAAATAATGGACTTAACTGACATTACATAGGACACAGCACAGGTACAGGTTTGTATCCTAGGCCTGGCCTGAGGGAAGATGCAGGCTTTGTCGCTGGCTGTATGTAAGTTGTAATGGAAACAGAAATTTCTCTTATATTTCTCAGAAAGCTGACCCAGGTGCTCCCTGTGTCTCCTCCCTTGGTCCTGTCCCTACCAGGTCAGCTCTTACCTTGGAACTTTTTGCCGCTTTTACTTTCATCCAAATGTGTGAAGAGTAAATAGTCCAGTAGGGGACAAAAGGGAGCAGAATTTGGTCTAAAAACTTCCCATAGAAGTACCATGGTTCCACTCTATTCCACAGCTTCAAATCACTCTATTCCACAGCTTTCATGCCTTTAATGATGCTGAGGAAGGACTGAATTTGACCCTACTTTTTAATCCTTATCTTTTCAGCAATTTCTTCCTTTTTGCCTATGTAGAGAACTCAGCTGGAAACTTCTGCAAATCTCAGTCTTTTGTAAATGTGTAGTGATATCATTGATAGTTTCTTCACTTTTTTTGTTATGTATTTTGTTTGAAATAGCTATCTTCCTAGCCTCCTTTCTCAGCATTATAAAGCCAACAGCAGTTAGGTTTCCAGGGATTAAGACAGTAACTCAGAGGCCTGTCCTCACTCATTTCTGTTCTGCAAGCTCCATGGTCATAGGAAAATAAATTGGATAATAAGTGACATTTCACATTTCCAAGGGATACAGATTTGTTAAAGATGCTCTGAGACCGTAGGATGGCTGAAGTACAAGGTGCAGTGAAGATCTGTGGTTCAAGGGGTATTATGGAAAAAAAAGAAGTTGTCAGAGCTTTGCAATGCATCTGCAGTGAGCAAGAATCAGTTAATGCATTTGCTGAATCCTAATACGATCATAGAATCATAGACTGGTTTGGGTTGGAAGGGTCCTTAAAGCTCATCCAGTTCAAAACCTCTGCACTGGGCAGGGACATCTTCCACTAGAGCAGGCAGCTCCAAGTGCCATCCAGCCTGGCCTTGAACACTGCCAGGGATGGGGCAGGCACAACTTTTCCGGACAGCCTGTGCAAGCATCTCACCACCACGTGGGAAGAACTTCTGCCTCATCTAAAACTACCTTCTTTCAGTTTAAAGTCACTATGCCCTGTCCTGTCCCTATGTGCCCTTGCAAAAAGTCCCTCTCCGGTTTACTTGTCAGCTCCTCAGTACTTCCAGGTATTGGAAGGCTTCTATAATGTCTCCCCATAGCCTTCTCTTCTCCAGGCAGAACAACTCCAACTCTGTCAGCCTGTCTCGACAGCAGAGGTGCTCTAAATCTCTGAGCAAATTCGTGGCCTTGTATGGACTCCAACAGATCCACATCTGTCCTATGTTGGAGGCCCTAGAGCTGGATGCAGTTCTGCAGGTGGGGTCTCACAAGAGCAGAGGAGAGAGGCAGGACCACCTCCATCAACCTACTGGCTATGTTTTGATGCAGTCCAGGACACGGTTTCTGGGCTGCAAGTGTACACTGTTGGGTCATGTTGAGCTTCTTGTCAATCAACAGCCCCAAGTCCTTCTCCTTGGGGCTGCTCTCAATCAGTTCTCCACCCAGCCGGTTGTGCTCAGGATTGCCCTGACCCATGTGCACTTGAGACCTTGCACTTCGCCTTTGGACAACAGCGTATCCAGCTTCCCCCCCACTCCCAATCACTTTAGCTTTATGACACAGCCTGGGTGAAAATCAAGAAACCACAGAATTTCTGAGGAAAAGCAAACAATGCTTGGTAATTACTTGTATTAATGTTTCTCTTACAGGCATGACTTTTTTTGTGTACAGGACTTTTAAAAAAGCAGAAGTCACAACATGTACTGATCATCCATGCAATTAAAGAGTATTCTGTGCCGTGAGATAGACTTTCCTTTGTGATATTTTTATATAGCTGGAGTTAATGCTGAATATAATCTACATCCAATCAATGGTATTGTGCATCATCAGATGAAAAACATATTCAACATAACTGCTGTTAGTTCCTGTTTAAAGCCCTAATCAGAGTCTATGCCAACATGTAATCACATTGCAGAATAAATGGTTATAATATAAAGTATGTGGAATAGATACTAAGACATGCTAAAAGACTGCTTTCCATCTCCAGAAATAATTGCTGAGAGGTTTCCTTGGAAATGCCTCAAACCACATGACCAAGTGACTATAACAGCTATTACAGTAAAGAGCACAGGGTAACAATCTGTCCAGTCTAGGAGCCAATAAATACAGGCAGGGAGATAGTGACCAATGAGGTTGGTATCACATAGTTCCCCTCTGTGCATAGGCCATCATGATGTTCGGGTACCACTGGTATTGCTATAAATTTAAGAAAGACAGAGATTTCCAGCTAAGCTCTCTGCAAGTACATAAATGGCTTCACTATAAAAGCATTTGCAGCAAGGGTAATGATTATTTATGCCTTTAAGCACCTCCTTGACTGTGACTGGTTTAACCCAGGAAACCTATCTGGTCAGAGATAACCTTTTGATGCCTAATCCTATCCTTGTTTTGCTCTTGCTCTGCACAGATATTTGCTGGTAGCGATGCCAGTTTTGTATCAGGCAGCCACCCTTGGTTCAGTGTGATGCTCCAAGTCTCTCTCCCTCCCACCACAGCTGGAGCTAAGCAGCATTGTAGCTTCTATATGGCATCTCGTTCCTCCAGTCCAGCTTCTGGATTGTCCATTCAGGTGTACAAGAATCTCACTGTTTTCACATGTACTGTTCTTGAAGGTATGTCAGTCTCAAAACGTTCTTTTTACCGTACTACCCAGCTTGACTTAAATGGGGTAAATAAATCTTTGCTAGTCTGGTTCTTTAGGGCTGAAACAGTATTGAGCATAGCCAAGCTGATAAACTGGAGAAGGCTGTAGAGTCTGGTAGAGATTGGTGGGGAAGGCCTGTGAGTTAAGCAGGTTAGAAGAGGTGTGCGGCCCAGCTAGGAACACATCTCTTTGTATGGACCAGGTGATTGGATGTTGTGTAGCTCCTATGGTGGTAATGTGGCAAGAGAGGAGTTTCATTCTAGTGCACAGCTTTGTGAACTGCAGGGCAAGGAGGTGATTTACAAAAGGGCTGAGTTAATTTTATGTGCTGCTAATGTGTCCCCTTTCTTTTGTATCTCTCCTAAATCTCCATTGCTCCAAAAGCTCATTCTGGGTGAGATCTTTGTGACAGCCTGGAAGGCATTAAGCCTGGGAGGGAGTCGAGACAATGAGTGCCACAAACTGTTTCTCAAGACCTGACTGTTCATATATGCAAACATCTGCGTCCAGCATTTGTAGTGTCTGTGAATGGTACTGCTAAGTAGAACTATTATGTAGTAATTCTTTGGCAATTTTCTTCTTTCAGTTGCTGGTGTGTAATTGCCAGGGGCTTGGCACTCAGAAGTAGTGAAGTGGGTCTCTGCTGGGTTGCCCTGCCTCAGACCCTTGTCTCCAGAGTCAGGTAGCAATGTCAGACACAGTTCCTCCCCAGTGTCTACTCTGCCTAAGAGGCTGAAGAGCCTTAAGGCCAGCGCTGCTGGTGACCTCGTGAGGCATAACTTGTCTGGGGGCTGTTATCACCCACTGTGCTGGGGACCTTTTACTCACCTGCTTCTAGTCCTTTCCTATCACGTTCTGGTTGGCTCAGCTCTCCAAAATTGGAGATGTATGGATCTGTCTTGCTGTTCCCAGAAAGTCTCTGCACTGCTTCAGAGAGAGCTATCAAGCATGTCCAGTGACTGTCACTCTCCCTTGTCTGCTGGAGCCTCTGGACCCATCTAATTAAGATGCTGTGCTTTGCTCTTGGTGTGCGTGCACACAGTGCACTTGACACAAAAGAAATCTGTCTCCTCTTCACTGCTTCTCTCCTGTTTGGACAAAATGAAAATCAAATGCTGCAGTATAAACATATGAGTTACAACAGTGTTTCTTATTTCTTTGCATGTTGTTACTATGGAATATATAGGCCGCTAACAGAATTATGATTTAAACATTCTCCCCACCATGAATCTGCTGTTGCACAGTTTTTAATGAAATAATTTGCAGCTGCTCCCAATCAGTTGTGTCAGCAGATTTAGTTCATCTTTGAGGCCCAGCAGGGATGACAGTCTATTTGTTATTAGAGTAATAAATAAACAAGGAACTTGTCAGAGGCAAAACTGGTATGTGTGCCTTTGTAAGATAAATGCTGCCTTCGAATAGACAAATATTTACGGTCTTACAGACCAAAATTGTCATCCTAGCCAAGGCCTTGTATTGTGAAATTAAAGAAAATTTTTTATGATTTCTGGATCTTTCCAGTGAAGGCAAAGATGGCTGTACCTAAAGAAAATGTATCAGTGGATTTCATGATAACAAGCAGGCCATTTTAGCAAAGCTAGAGCCATGGAACCCTGTATCTTTCTACAGAGAAATTTATGTTGGGTATTTATGTTGGCATGCTGTTGGCATAGCAAATATTAAGGTTTTTTAGCATCACCTCCAATTTCATGTCCTTAGGACTGCACTACATATGTTCTCTGAGGCTTGTGGCTGGAGGTTTTCTGAAACGCTTTAGAAGAATTAGGAGAAAAGATTTACAGAAAATCAATGTGATTCCTAATTCAAGTGCTGGAGAGCCTTTGAAAATCTTCAGAGGAGAATACAAGAGGCTGGTTTGTTTATTCCAGCTTAGCCAATACAAGTTGTATGTTTGGGGAATAACTGCATTCTATACTGAGCTGGAAGGAAATGCTAAGTTTTAAAGTTTATTATACAGCAAGTGCTCTTTCATACGATTATTCTTCTGTGGTGGTAAACCAGTCACTGCATCAACAGACAGAAGAGAGTATACAGTCGAAGGGTCAAAACAAGATTGGCAAGGCTCTTAAGAATGAAAAGACATGAAGCGTGAAACAAAAGGATGCCAGCTGTTATCAACTTTTAGGAGCTAAAGTTCCTGTATTTCATTAAAAATCAGGGAGGAAATAAAAGATGAATCAAAGTAAAGCGAAAATTCTCCTACTCCTGAAAGAATTCCCAGGAGTTCTCAGAAACTCCCAAGAGGACTTAACGCCTCTTGGCCTGTGCATTATTTTACACTTAATTCAGTCTTACACAGAACATGCTATGCACAGAATGTTCCTTGAGTGTTTACTTGCTTGAGTGAAATGCAACAACCATGGCAGAAACATAGAAGTTTGAACAGTTCCGATATGAAATGTAGCCCAGCTCCCAGTTCGTTGATACAAACACCGGGTTTTGTTGGAAGTAGGAGTATAAATGATAAATGGCATTACTAGTTATGAATGGTACTGCTTTTTGGAATGACGTATATTAAACACGAGATGCTGAGGAATGAAGTGGTACCAGTATTGTCTCTTCTTGTGCTTTGATATAAGGAATCTGTAACCCTAGCCAGCAAGTTTCTTTAGAAAATTATGATTCTCTTAACTCATGCTACCTCTTATGATCTTCACACTATAATTATATATTTAAAAAAGGGTTCAGAGGGAAATCACAGCTGGGGGTTGACTTTAAGTTACTTTGTGAGCTGAATCAAATCTCATTTAGAAGCAGATAAGACTTACAGGGGACTACCTCAGCGTTTCTCTTCAGGCAAAACTTTGATATGTGTCCTGTCTTGTTACGGTGTGGTGACAGCCTACATGTAAGTCCAATTCTGATCTCAGTTGCCTTAATAAGTCAGCCTACTGTGACTATAAAATTTACCTTGTTTATACCTATGTAAGTGAATCGAGAATTACTTTGCATTTCACAGGAGCTACAGTGCAGAACTTACTGCTGTTTCTGCAGTAGTATTTTTATAAGCTGGATCGATCTTTTGGTGCTGTCATTATAACAGAGCTTATTATGATCTGCAAGCTAAATAGTCTAAGCAGCAATGAGAAGCAAATTAAAAACCCCAGAGCAGTATGATTTCATTCTCCTTCACTGTGATCTAACCGTAATGTTAAGCTGGTTATTTTTTTTTGAAGGGGAAATAAAATTTGCTCTTCCGTCACCTTGTTTCTCTTTTAAGAGACTACCTCATTGCCCAATTCACCCAAAATAATTTCCTAAGCACATTCTTTATGCTGTATCCTGATGTGCACACAATTTGCTGAGATCATTTTTTCTGACTGTCATCCAGCAAGCCACACTACAACTGTGCTTGTGCCCCACATGGGACACAGAGAAGCAAGATTAACCATCATCTAATTTCTACTTTTGTCATAAATGTTGCCTATAACACATGGCAGACAAAGTGTGCTCTCTGAGGAGTTTGACACAGCCACTGTCTGGCAGTCTGGGTGGTAGAGAATATATTATTTATCATACTCAACGGGATGAGGCGGGCACTGAAGCTACTTATTGGAGCAGCTGTGAACCCCCAATCTCCTTAATTTTCAAAACAGGTAATTAACTGGAAAGTAATTTATAATAACTACTGACATCTCCAGAAATCACAGAATGGGTTGTTAACTCTGCAGCTTTGTTGCGCTGATATTTTTGTTGACAGTTCAGTATTGAAGTCTGTCAAGAAATTGCATATTCTTTATACTGAAGAAAAATACATCTTAACATTCCTGACATGTCAATATTAGCCTTGGACTCTAGAAGAAATGGTTGGAAGCTGGGCGATTTGGAGGACAGAGCAGTAGAATGATCTTATCTGTGTTTGTTTTTTAACCACTGTGTGAGAAGACCAGAATCTGAACAACTAGTATTTCGTATAGCAAGAGTTTTGCCACTTACTGTATTTGGATGCTGAATTGAATCCTAAGATAACAATATGCATCTATGTAAGGCTGACGCATCAGCAAGGGCAGCCTACCAGTAGGCATAAGGCTGTTGCAAACAAAAATCTGCTCTGCTTCACTTTAGCTTAAGTAAAGGGCCAAGGTCCAGGATGCTGTGAAGAATGAATTGGTTCTAACAGGGCTGTCATTCCAGATAAGCAGTCAGATATTTAAAGTGGTAATGCAGAGAATCATGTTATGAGTCCTTGTATCAAAACTGACTAGTAAATGGAGTCAGTTGTGGCATCTAGGTGCAGTGATAAGGGTCTGGCAAATGCATTAGACAGATGAGATGCATCAGATAGGTGTTCTTACTTCATACTCTACTTGCCCATGATAAAACCTTCCATCTTCAGATGACTACCAGGGAGTCTTAAGCTGAATGTTCTGTTCCTATCAAGAAGGTTGTTCAGGGTGAAAGACAGCTGATTTAAGCAAGTGTTTCTGTTCCACATTTCAGAGCTGTGAGGTGTCTTTATTATACAGTTTGATTCTTGTGAACAGAAAGCAGAATTCAGCAGGAACCTGGTCTTTGTTAACTGAATGTTATTCATCAGAATACGATTGATAGTAATAAAGTAACTACTGAGTATATAGTAGTAAGCAGCATTATAGGCTATCAGGAGATGTTTTTCTTTAAAACTTGATGGTATTGTACTGGAGTTCGGGTTTACTTTAGAAAACTACTGTCTGTGGCTGTTAGACAATGACAGAAGTTCTTTGTAACCTCACAGACTGAAGATTTATGACCCTCATAGTAATAGCAGTTTGTTGGTAAGAGTGATAACAGAAAGAATGGGGCAGGATTTTGCAGGATTTTCAAAACCACTCAGCAATGAATAATTCTGTATCCACTGAAATGTGCCCTGTCCTTTAGTGGGAACAGAGTTAAGCGAAGGGCGAGTGCTTTGAAAAATTCATCCTGTTGCATAGGGATGAAGCACGCATATTGAGATGATGTCTTTTGAACAGTATTCCCCAAATACTATATTTTGTTTAATTTAAAAACATTCAAGGATGAAAAAGAGAAATGTAAGTAGTGAGACAGGGAAATGAAAATACATAGTTTGCATAAAAAGTCTGTCTGAAAACTTGAATTGTTGAAACAGATTCTCCTGTTGACTGCCCCCATCCTTCATACACACTGAATACTGTTCCCCAGAATCTCTAATTCATTTCATGAGGGTTATGAACATGGAATGGACAACACGATTCAACTCTGAGATTTTACTTACTAAATCAAATTTTGTTTCTGTGTTTTTACGTTTGCCTAATTTAATTGGATTTTGTGTATTGTAGTGGGAAGCACATCTTCCTTCTTTGCTGAACATAAAATTAGCTTTCATTGGTGATTTGGGTTTGTTTGGATCTATATAAGCTTTTCCTCTAAATGAGTTTGTTCTTTCTAAAGCAAATATCACTCTCATATTTTGGAGGTGCAGAAAATATGTAATCTTGTTTCTTCGTTTTCCTTATTATGTTGTGTTAATTTATGTATACATTAACATGCATTTGCATGATTTATTCATTTAAAGCTGTACATGTTTATTTGAAAAGAAGCTCAAAGAGCTTTATCACAGAAATGCTAAGTTCAACACCATTGACAGAGTGTGTGTTTTTGGACTTTAGCCACAAGAATAAAAAATGGGTCTATCATTTTGTTTGATTAAGAAAACTTTCTGCAGCAAGATTTTTCATTCTTTTAGTGACTGAGGGTGAAATCCTGCAAGCAATATGAAGATTAGGGAGAAAATGTTTAGTTCCGAAGCCCTGCTGCTTAAGACATTGTCTGAAGCATTTTCTTCTGGTCCTTGCGTAAGTCTGGCAGACTTAGAGGAGGCAACAGTAGATCAGGGTAAAGCTAATGGCTGTAAAGTGACAGCAACCACTAATCATCATGAAAAGGAATTCACAAAATCCATCTGCAGCAAACCAGATTCCTCTAGAAGCTGTTAAAAAATAAGATGTCTTCATTTTCATCAACAAAATGAAAACCTACCATTTGTTAATGTTCAAAACCCCAGAAGTTCCTTTCCATAATTGTAACAATTAAATCCTTTTTTTTCTTGGAAAAAAGTAAACATTCAGAAAGCTTTCAGATGGTGCTGGTCCTTCTTCGACCTTGAACATGTTAAACTAGAGCTAAGTCAAAGCAAAAAATTAACTCTTTCTGGAATCACTCCTATGATCCGGTCTTCACTGCACTGCAGAGCTATGACCTTGATCTCCTAGTCAAGCAATCTTCAAGGTGTAGCATTTAGTACCATCAAGAGACAAATCAGTCCTGGGGTCTCAAATTTGCCACCTCATCACAGGGAGTACAATATAAGGAGTTTGTATTTGTAGCATAAAAAAAAGTATGTCTACATCAGTACAATAAAGCCCTGCCTTGGATTTTCTGTTATGAATATTGACATTCCCTAAGTTAAAATCAAAATCAGAGAGAAAATGGTGTATTATTCTTTTTTTTTATGTAGTTCCTGCTGCTCTAATAGTTGGACCTTTTCAATAATCTTTTGCCAAAACCAGATGAAATCACTTCAGCCTCTTGTTTCTAATAGTTGAAAATTATTAAACTAGACTAAAAAATAAAAATTATAGAGAAGCTGAGTGGAAAATTGAAAAATCTGTAGCAGTCCATGGTGCTGGGTAAAATAATTGGCATTAATTGCTGTTTGGAGCAGGAAATAAATGATTTTCAGTTGATGTTACGTAGAAAATAACTTAATGACAATTGCTATTAAATGGGTACAGTTGTTAAAAAAATGTAGTCAATGAAAAGTAAGGAGCATGGAAAAATTTTCTATTAAGGGTAATTTTTCATTAAATGCCTTGGTATTCAGCATATGGACCATTCATCCAATGTCATCTCACATTTTCTGATAGGTCATCTCAACCTGATTAAAGAGCACTGTAAGAGCACTCCTGCACTTCAGAATCGTATTAACCTGCTCTCGCTGAGACAGAGTCCCTCAGGCACTCAGTTAATTGTAGCCAATGCCCACTTTCAAGCCTAACACATTGTCCAGACTGTAAATCTTCACACCTGCACCGAAGAGACTGCCTTACTTAGCTCCAGGACTCTCTGGAGGAGAGGTGGGGAGCAGCTTGACCTTGTTTGCTATGGTAATGTGGTACTAAGTTCTTCACCGTGTCACCAGAGTGGCTAGCCTGAGACAGCTGAGCTTCAGGGCTGGACTGAAACTGACAGTTTTCTTTCTAGCATATGCTCTTCAGCTCTTTCTTCACACTTGCTTCTGGCTTGCTCCATTGCCTACAGAGTGGATAGGAGATGTTTGGAGTTTTCACCTTGTGTCCAGTGGGTTTTTCAAGCAGTGGTTCACCTGTCAGTGGAGGTGAAGCTCACAGAGGCTGGTCAGGACTTCTAAAATGCCCTCTCATTTCAGTTTTGAGATTCTTTGCTTGTAATTGCTCTCCTTGATACCATAGCTGTTACTCATTGCAAAGTTAATACAGGCCTTCGCTAAGAACAAAATGGATTTGAAATCTTCGCAGTTTTTCTTTCCAAACCACAGTGTTTCTCTGACCACCCATTATTCTGGGTAAGTATTGAATGAGAGGCTTCAAATCCCCAGGCTTGCAGAGGCCAGCAGAACTAGACCGGATCAGCCGCATGGGGCTCTGTACTTTAGAGATGTTTCCCTGATAGATGGCTCACAGCACTACCTTCAGAGCTGTGCTTCAGTACAATCCTTCACACATTTGGTGAAACAGAGGGTGGGCAAGAAATTTAGCAAGTGGAAATCAGACTGACTACAGATAATGCAGATACAAAGGATACCCCAACAGCTATAGGGTTGCGGTGCAGAACGATGTCCCTGGTGCCCGTTGGGTTGGGAAAGGAGAACCTGTATCTATAAGCAGTTGATGATCCCCTCCTCTTCAAATTCAGTTTTCTCTGCTTTACCTTGAGGTCAGGATTCAGTCCTGAATAATTTTGAACAGGAAAAGAGTGTTTTTTGCTCAAGCAATCCAATTTTAAGCTGCTCAGTCTGCAGTTCTTTTCACACATACCCACTCTTCACATGCTCTTGATGATCTGCAAATAAACAAACAAAAAAATCAACAGCCACCAGTTGTGAGTTGGCCAGCCCACTCTGTTGGATTGCACTGGAATTGTGTAGGCACAGGGATATTAAAAGAACTGTGTTGAAAAGGTTTTGTGTATAAGGCTGAACCTAGTACAGAAAACGTATGTGATTGTTATTGCACAGAACTGGATTACACAATTAGCTTAGACAGAAATAACAGAGCCTTTTAAAAATTCACTTCAGGCTCACTTACTTTATTCTATGAATCAGAGGGATCCAAGGCCAAATAATCAAAACGGGAAGGAAGTACCCAGGCCCTGTGATGAGGACCAGGCAGATCAAATTCTTGTCACCACATAGAGCTCCTTACAGACTCAGAGACAAAACACAGACCTGTAATCTGAAAGTTGAAAATTCAAGGCACTAATTAGAGGCCAGATCTCAGTTCCTTAAGTCGTCTTGGCTTACCCTTGTTGCCTTTGGAGATCTTGAATTCTGCTTGCAGTGTTGTGGTATGAGGCTTCAGCAAAAGTTCCACAAGATGCTGATGCATAGAGTTGAATTCAGACTATGTTTGGACTGGGATCAGAATTCAAGCTCTGTGAAGCTGAGGTATGTAAGGGTCCAGTGTTATGGGTTTTAGCCTTCTTTGCTTGTGAAACTGAGACTGTTGGATTGTAGCTTTTCTGGATAAGCATCCAAATTAGTGTGCACATTTATGATACAGAAAACATGAAAGATAGGTTTTCTAAAGGGCTCTACAGCTACATTTTGGAAGTAGCTGCCTAACCAGAATTGCAAAAGTGCCTGGCCAACCTTTTCTGACTGAATTCCACTGAGCTTTTTGAATTTCACTGCGCATTAGATAACCTGTTGAGGTTGCTAGAGAACTTTAAAAACCAGGCCCTGCTTGAGTTGAGAGGGCAAGTTTTACCCATCTGCATTGGGCACAAATTTGTTAGTCAGATCTTCCTGAAAATCTTATATGTGGGTTTTCCTGAGAGATATCTGCACAGTGCTTGTAGCAACACTGGAGCTGGCTTCAATGCGAGTGAGGGTGAAGCTGGAAACAGCACAGTTTAGTGAGCAAGCCTCTACTGTTTGGGTCACATGCAGGCTTGGGTCAAGGCCAGCCTTGGGATCTCTGGTGCAAATTCTCATGATGAGTAGTGTATGAGTGTGTGTATCTCGTTAGGAGTATGATGAAATTAATAATATGATAGAAAGTCACACAAGAAGGGTACTGGTTGCTACATTTTGAGCAGGGCAGAAATTCTGAAAAATAAATGCTGTGATATTTCTGTTTTCTAGCTGCGCCTTTCGAGTATATGGTAGAAGGGCAGGCAGATTCTGATTTTATTGAAGGCCATTCACCTAATCCTAGGAATTGTTGCCTATTAATTTGAATGTGGCTAAGATAACTAGCGGACTAAAAACTGTGCTTTCTTTTCTATTTAATTTTCTCTGCATTTTCCTGTGGTGCAGTATCACTGTAATTCACATATGAATGTTAGTTTGAATGGTGTTATTGTTGCAAAAAAGTTTAATAGGAGCCCGAGGGTGTATAATATTATTGAAATGAAAGTTTTTTTGAAACTCATATTTCAGAGCTCATTAACTTACACAGTTCTGTGGGGGGTAAGGATCAGTAAATGAACAGCAATTATCTGTAATCTGCTGTACACTGTACATGTGCTGGTGTCTTCCTTAGCCTTGTATCTAGGTCTGTATCTAGATAGATAACCATTTATATATTTCTTTATATGATAGAGACAGAGCATTTTTCTTTTGAACCCATTGTTTAGCACTGTACAAAAATACAAGGCCAAAAGATCACTGCACATGTAATCTTTGACTTGAACTCAAAGCCAAGGCAGAGTCAGAATCAAGAGCCTCAGAGCTTAAGAGCTTGGGTTCAAGGGTAACTTTAACTGTGCCCTGTAGTGAACCTGCTAGTGTGGCTGGTGTGCTCTTTGCTTGATCATAGACTCCATGTCTGAGCTGTTGCCATGGATCTTTGTCCATGAGTTTGTTAGTTTAGATCTACAACAACATTTATCAGTGGCAATGCAGAGCTTAGCTTGATTTGTGAAACCCTTCCAAGGAGTCAAGTGGATTGTCAGGCCTGTCCTGCACCTCATGTTGCCAAGGCTTCCCTGTCAGCAATATTCATATTAGCTAATTTAGAGCTGTTTTAGGATGATAACATACGTCACTCTTTGGCTGCTATCCTGAGTTAGCCAGTTGTGGTAAATGGATTCTGCCTTAATGCCTAGTTTTAAAGGTTTAGTAGAGTCAGACTAAATGTGTTTATAATATATTAGGCTTATAACTTGGTCAAATCAAAGTCAATGTTGGAATGAATACTTACAGACGCTTTTCCTTAGAAAAGTTAATTTTCAGTTCAGAACTCGTGTTTCTTTGGTGATCAGTTTGGTTCCACATCTGTTTGAAAAAACCTAAAGGCTGATTTTTTTTTCTTCTTATAGATTCATATATACATTTCTCTCTGTCTTTTCTTAGAAGAACTTGAATCATTTCTGCCGAAGCTTCCAAAACTGGTGACCTTTATGTAGAGACAAACCTTAGAAAACAACAGCTCGAAAAAGGAAAGTTTGAGAAAACTGGGTAGATGAAAACAGGGAGTAAAATAAGAAATTTGATGCTCTGATACAGGAATAGCTGCTCAATTTAGTTCTGACTTGTGGTGGTCCAAATACCAGTGGTGGGCAGAGTACAACACCTGATGAACATTATACATAGACACTGTAGGATACCTAGGCACAGTAGACTGACTCTCAACACCAAGAGTGAATCTCAAATAGTTTATGATGGTACTGTAGGTCTGACATATGGAAAAGCCTGCCTTAGAAATTTTTCCTGGTAATCAACTTTGTGTTGTAATTTATTAAACATAACCTTCCCTCAGATTTATACAATTGTCCTTTTACTTCAATTTTGGTTCTAGCATTTCAAAAGCTATCCACAGATTTGGCCCTATGGCTCTGCCACACTCTGCTTTCCTCTGCTATGCCTCACCTCTCTTGCTCTTCTCTTTTCCCACAAGACTTTCCCCTCTGCTGCCGTTCTGCTTCCTTAACCCAGAATCTCTTCCTCTGATGTTTTGCTCTTCTTGCTCCCTTGGAATTCATCATCTTCTTGTCCTACAGGACCTCTGCTCCCATATTTTACCCTGGAGAATTCCTTGCCCCTACTCCAACTCCTGACAGGATTAGGAAGCACTGTCTGCAAGAATGCCTTCCATCTGCAAGTTTCAGCAGTGTATGCCCAAGGCAGCTTGGAAGGGATTGGTTTTTATTTTAAAACACTATTTGGGAGTAATAAAAATTCCCGATTAAGTTTTTCAAATAAAAAATAGGAGTTGTTGCAGGGACAACCCTAGGGTTTCATTATTTCTCTTTTTTTTTTAACATAAAGTATTTCACACTGAAGATGTTATACCTATTCAAACTCCACATCACCACTCGCAGAACAGGTAATTCTAGCCAGTCTTATGGGCATCTGCAGCGCACAGCACAGATCACTCACACTGCTCTGCATTGTACGAGCTGCTGTGAGGGGTGGGGAAGGAAAAAGCAAGGCTGATTTCTGAGATCAAGCTGGAATTTATTCCTTTATCTGCCGTCCCAGTGGCAATGTTTATAGAAGATATCTCAGTGGTTTTCTTATGGCACTGGAACTGAGACAATCCATTTACACTGTTGTAGGGTACAAGAATTTGCTCACTTGAGTGTACTGATGTTAGCGGTATTACTATGCATACAGTTGGCACTCAACATGCTGGTAACTATGTATGTCCTCTAACAACAAACTGAACTAGTCCTTCTCTTTTTCTTCTTGACCCTTTACCCACCTTGAGTTTTCTTTTTTAGCCCTTTCCTTTTCTCATTTTCCTTCCACTGCTGCTAGAAGTTTTACAAGGAAATTTCCTTTCTCCAGACTTGCAGTCAACTGTAGCTCTTTGCAATTGCTTTTACTCAGGGCTATGACAACTCTTCACTTTGAATTTTGATTAAAAAAGCTTAAAGTGGGATGGGGAGTTTATACTCCTGATCTAACTTTTAAAAATACAACTGTTCCAGTTCAAAGCCAGGCCGGCTGCTGCTATCTGCCATTCAGAGTGCTGGCTGTCAGTCTGATATTTAAAATGACTGCTTCCCTCTTCCCGCTGTAATAACTTCACGTTCAACATTGAACCTCAAAGCTGGGATGTCACCCGGGGGCTGTATGTACAGCAAGTGCCGACTTGTACATTACTAGTCTTTTGAAACCAAATAATTGAAAAATCAGTTCCTCCTTACTTTTCTGTCAGTAAGACAGCAACCCCAGCGCTGAAAAAGATCTGCCTGTTGTCAAATCAGTGCCAAGGATGTGAAATTAGGGGCCTTCTTTTCTTTTTTTGTTTGCTGTAGTTTCTGCTCTGCTTAAATCCAGTGTAATAAATTCAGATCCAGTCTGAGTCAAGTGCTGGAGCTGGTGGCAACTCACCAATTGCTGTAGGATGGGCACTGAGTTCTGGGACTAGGAGGAAAAAAGCCTTTTCTAGCCTTTGTGTAGGTATAAATGTACTAATTGCATGCTTATGAACACGCATATCAGGTGTAAAAAACTGCCAAATGTTACAAATTCCAGGCTTGTTACATTACTGATGAGCTTAGCAATGCTCATAGTAGTTTGAATAATCTCCTTGGTATATAGCTTGCGCAATAGATTTGGCCAGGAATGCAAGCTTCAGACTCAGATTTCCCCAGAAATGATGATGGAGGGATGCAATGATTAAATTTAATACTGGAAGCTTGCTTTGAAGTTTTGGTCTGCAGTAGCCTGTAATGCTCATGACCTGGGCAGCCCTGAACAGTATAAAGACCCATTCTTGCAAACTTCCATCTTCACAGTGTCAGCCCTCGCCTAGAGCTAATCTGATCACTCTCCTTTTACATGCAGTGATAAATGAACAGGAGTTTGGTGTTATTTAACCAAGTTTCTCACCCAAATCATTGAAGGAAAAATGGACTTTACTTCCTCTGAGATAATGAAAGGGTTAATTGTATTTATTTATTTATTGTTTTGTGAGTGTCTAATGTAGCTGCTGCTGCAATTATAAAACCAAAGAGTCTCCTTTTGGAGAACTAATAGCATCAGCAATGACATCAAGCACCAATTCATCAAGAGCCACAGTGTCAACTTCAGTTCGGTAGTGCAAAACAAACAGAAAGCTGAGATGCTGTTTTGGGGAGAGGAAAGAACTGCTCTGGGGAAGGCATTACATTATGGGCACCTTTTTCTTTTAACAATAACATTTAATAGCCTTTTAAAGAGCATTTTTCCCATTCCCTCAAGTAATTTCTTGGCAGGCGGTTAAGAGAAAGGAAGAAGTTGTGTTTTTTTCTGAGGGCTTTTATATGATACTAAATAAATCTAGCAGTCTTTTGAACAACAAACCCCTCCCCTGTGTTGCCCAGACTGTCTCTTACCAGCAGCCCGAGAGTGGCCTGATGGTGTCTGACTGGTAAGTGCTGAGAGCATTACCAAACCACACTGAGGGCTAAGCTCTCCAGCCGGTGCCAGATGGAGCCGGCATCAAGTTATTATTATTATTTATTAATTATGCACCTGACTAATGTGCAGAGCAATTTAAAGCTGCTAAAATGCATGTTACAAATGGAAAATGGGAGGCCTTTTCTTGAAGAATGTGTCTGTTCTCCAGGGATAGACACCTTCTTCTAAATGGAGAAGTTTTTCCTAAGTCAAGGCAGAAGGTGATGGACTCCTGGTCTCCTCAACAGTGTGTCTCTCTTGTATCCCTCTTTCTACACTGACCTTAAAAGCCCTGCTGTCATATATGGCACATGATGGAGGGTCTGAGACTTGCCTGAGGGTCTGAGTTTGTCCTGCTCCTTTACAAATCCTGTATCACATGTATAAGGGACCTCCCCTGGCTTTTCTTTCTGGATTGCCTTGGTGCACACAGGGGAGCAGGCTGGATTGGGATCTGGTTCGACAGCTGGAATGAGGTGGTAGATGCTGAAGCTGCAGATCACCATTGTGCATATGAACTTGTTTTTTAGGAGCATGCCCAATAAAAGAAGAAATATGAGCAGCTGTTCATAGAGTGACTGAGAGGTGACAAAGAAAGAGAAAAGACCTTTTCTTGCAACCAGAGGCAGCAATAAACTTGTAGGGGTTAAGGGCTAAGATGTGGGTCCTTTTTCCCTCTTCTATCATATTGTGGCTTGTGTAGCTGTATAATTTGGGACCTCTCATGGTATGGGGCTTAATATTGTTTGTCCCTAATGTCAGCTTTCCCTGCAAGCTGAGGGTACGCAAGTGAGCAAAGAATAAGTAATGGTTACACAGAGAGTTGGGATGAGGAACAAGACGTGCCGGGAGTCCAAAGAAATCAGATCAGAGAAACAAGCAACAGTAGAAATGTGGAACCTCTCCTGACCCCTCTCCCTGAAAATTTCTGCTCTGCTGTTTATTTTCTCCTCCTGAGCCCTTCTATGGGCAGGAGTGCAGCTGCTGAGGGATTTAAAAGGATCTAAGAGTGACTGGTGTGCAGTAGAAAAGCCAATGCAGAGGTTTGTGGAGCTGTTAGCAGCAGCTTTGGGAAATATGAGTGAGGAGTCAGAGAGAAAGAAGTAAATCTGTTTCTATGCTCAACATCAGTCTTGGTGAGACAGATGGCTTTATACTGGAGCCAGGATTCTTTGGCCCAGGTTGGACTGACCCTGTTCTGGCTCCTGAAGGTAGTGGGTATTTCTTACTATTTTAATCTCAAATGTTAGCTTGCCTGAGGGGCGCTTTTGATATTGAATTAAAAAAATAAACAGGACCTAATACTATATTCAGCCTGTGAACTGGACTGAATATTGTGCTGACAATCCAGTTCTTGACATTTGCATGCCACGGAGCTATGTAGTGCAATGCGATATATATTATTCATGCTCTCATGTACCTCATTTTCACTCTGTGTGACAGCACTTCTAGGATCAAGGTTCAGCACACTTCAGTGGACCTGGAGGCTTTATGGTTCTGATGCCTGGAAGCAAAACAGAAAAGAAACATTTGGGATGTGAGGTGTCTTTGCCCAATGGATTTTCTTTGCATTATGCCTGTTAAACAAGTATTTGGTCGGCAAATAAAAAATAACCTTGGCTCAAGCATGCACCTTAATTAAAAGCATTCAATTAATGTATTTTAATTTAAGAATCAATTTAAAAAGACCTTAGTTAAAGCAATGTGGATAGCTGTGTAGACACTTTGATCTGTCTAAACTAAACTTTTTTAGCTGAGTTTAAGACATTTAGGCCAACGTGAAACGAGGTACTTGCCAATTAGTAACAGGGGCTTAGCTCATTCAAGATAAACTGCTTTAAGTAAATCAGAATAAGCTTGTGGGCAGATAAGGACTAAATAGGTCAGAGACAACTGGTGTTGACTTAATAGATTTGCATTTCCCTCTGAGTTAGTTTAGAGCTGATGCCCTCACGCTGTAGGGTGCCTTTGCTGATAGTGGTGTTTTTCAGAGGAGCTATAAAGCTGAGTTCCTGACCAACTATAAACCCCCACAAAATACTCTTTCCTCTTTCTATTCTGAATAAAATTAGTGTTTGGGATGTGTAGATTTTACATCAGTGAGTCTGCCTTGTGCTTGTGACCCTGATCTTGGGCTCTGATCAACAAGCGCACACCACAAATCAAGAGGATGTTGAAAAGATGGCTTAAAGCTACTTTTGTGGTGCTCTGCCCTACTCTGGGGATAGCACGGTGTTGACTCCTGCGTAACATCCATCCAGGTGGCTCTAAATTATGTAGGCTGCCAACAGCCCTTTGCAGCTAAAGAACATGAATAGCCTCATCCTCTTTAGCAGGCTGAATCTGCCTTAGGGGAGAAGTGTACTTAAAGATGCTGTATTAATTCCATACCCCCCAACAATTCTCCTGTAGTGGATGGTTCTTCATTATTCTGGCTGTGGGGTTGCCCCCACTGCTACTGTAATTGCAGAGCATCCCCAGGGAAGGCCTGCACTGATGGTCACTGGGAACATTGTGTGGTACTGATGACAGTGAATTTGGGATATTTTCATGGGGTAAATTGTCTTTAGGTGACAGAGATTCAGATCCCATGTTTTTATCAAGTAGGTATTTTGCTGTTCTCTGTTAAGTGGACTCTGGAAAGGCTGTTTCAGTGGTGACAAATATGTGCCCAGCAGTTATTTAGTACCTTGTTTTTCAGGAGTGCACGTCAAAGAAACAGTGAGAGCATGGGCCTTCTCCCCTGCCCCAGACAGTCTCTTGAAGAAGCCAACCACGGTGTCGCACTGCTGCCCAAATATCTACTAATCATTGATAAGGCCTCTGAAAACAAATGGTATATCATTATCTTTGTTATTCACATGGGAAAATTGAAGCAGAGAGAAGCTAGGTCATTTGCCTAGATCTGCACATTAAGTAACTGTCAGCCAGGGGTGTGAACTCAGAGCTGCTGGGCACAGGAGCCCGTGACCTGTCCCTTAGACCATTTTACTTCTGTTGAAAAGGTTATTTGACATTTGTATTCAGCTTGCAAAATGCTTTCCTTCCTGACAGATTTAAACCAGCATGTAAAACATTAGGCTGAGATGTAAACAAGAGATACGAAACTCCTACACCCAGGGCCAAAATGGGCTAATCTGGTTGGGCAAAATAACACATTGCAATAAAAACATACCCTTGACTTTTGGAAACACTGGCTTTTATGATGTGCGTATAAAAAAAGAGCATCAGGGTCTATAGAAGGGCAGACAGAGATTTGGACTAACTTATTTCTCTCATTGTGATCTATGTACTGTGGCTCTTTGTAGACTGCCATGAAGATGGAAAGCTACACCCAGTGATCATTTTTAATTAAGAATAGTTGCTATTATTTAGCATAGTGACATGGACAGCATATCAGGGGAATTTCTAACTTTGTAAGATAGACAGAATTGATGACAAAAGACTTTCTTGAAAGCTAATTGTCTCAAGCATATCCAAAATTGTGCTTGCTTTGCCTGTGCTATTAATCAGAGGGTGGAAGCCAGTCAAGTAGGAAACACTGGATGAAGTGTTCTGAGCTTCAGGGCAGGTTTGTTAGCCCACATCGGTTTTCCTGAAATTTTGGGATTGAAGCAGAGCACAAGATTTCGCTCTGTTCAGAAGCAGATGAGGTGTTGCATCAGTATCACAGGGACAAGGGTCCACTCCTGAGACATGGGCTCTGTTAGACCACTTTTCTGTTTGTCCCAGACTTGTTCACTGAGGGTCCATGACATACTCCATAGGGCAATTGGGTAGCAGCACCTGCCTGGCGCTTGGATAATGGGGTGCTCTCGTGCAGAAGGCAGCATTTCTGTTGGTCAGTTTATACTGATGGTGATTTACAGGGTAATTGTTGGGTGTTTCTCACTGCTATGAGTTCAGTCCAAAACATGAGCTTGGGCTATCAGGTGCTGCTTGTCTGATCCTGGTGAACCACTTGGTTTTCATAGTGAGATGTTGCAATGTGCTGTGTAATTGTGATGTTATTGGCTGCTTTTTCTTTTCATGTTCCCAGTTCTGACACATCACTGGGTGTCAGGATGAGGCATCTGCATGCTATGTTCTGTTGCATCCAGTTAACTTTGCAGGCTGTGGTGGGCGCCACTGGAATGCCCAAGGCAGTTTTGTGCCTGCAAGTAGGCATGGTGCTTTCTATGTGATTGTATGACTAAAGTTATCCTTCAAAGTTACTATCTACAAGCAAAAATTCAGCTACCATACCCACACTGACTTTGTCAGCTATTCCAAGATTTGTTCCTTTCCATCCAACCATCACTTTAAAATGTCAGAAGTCACTTTTTTAGAAGACACTTTTAGTCTTGTGAGCCAACACCTCTCCATCTTCTTCTGTTTATATCTATTATAAACTTTGCTTTGAAATAAAGAATCCATATTTATGAATAGAGGTTACAGGATATAAAATAACAGTAGTAAAAAACCACAATAGTAAAAATGCTTGTACGAATCTGGGCAATGCTAATAGTCATGTCACAGGATACCATTGAAATTAAGTTTATATTTCTTTTCCTTGTTACGTGTAATATTGGAATATTTATAGGGATAAAGTATAAGAAAAAAAGCATGTCAATGAGGGGTTAAAAATATTGACTTTTGGTACTTATAAAAGAAGACTTTTCTCAGTTCTTCAGGCAGACTCGTATCAACTTTGAATTCAATTTAGGGATTGAATTTAACATGCGTAACCCACTGGGTTTGAAGCTATAAAGGGACTTAAAAATGTACAACAGATAGACCCTTAGAAGTCTAAAGGATCCTTCACAAGATGAAAAGTATTTTATGTTGTTTGAGATACAGTAGTCTCTGAATTACACTTCAAAAAACTTAACACATCCTTAAAATACATTCACAAGGGAAGATAATAATGTACAGTTTTAAATTTAGGCAGTGCATGTTCACCAATAAACTTTCATCATCTTGAATAATTTAAGCTAGTGTGGATATTATCACTGAACTTAAAGAGAAAACTGAAAAATGTGGAGACCCCTGCTTAGTGCTGATGACTGTGTAATGCTGCCAATGGTTGTAAATTCTTCGGGGAATCCACTGATGCATTCTTCTTGTATATTTATAAGAAAATTGTGGTATTAAAGCTTCATTGTCTTCTGTTTTAAACCTAAGCAAAAACAGGAGTATAAAAGCCATTGAGGAATGCAGAAGTATTACTAATGTTTCAGAAAATGGAATTATTAACCATAACACAATAATGCTCAAGGCCTGCTAGATGTTGCCTACTGATCAGCCCTCCTTGAAATTATGTTTATTTGCTTAAGTGAGTTTTTGGTTTATATTCTGTGAAAACAGGTTTTTTTTTCCTGTGTGTGAACCCAAAATTGCTTAGTCTGTGTCCTTTTCCCTTGGATGCGATACCATAGCAGCAGCAGCAGAAGCACACACAGTTGCTAGCTAGGTAGCTTATTATTATGGTCACACTCCAGCACACAGCATACTTGTTGGAAGTTTCCAGAAATATTGCACTGCAGTCATTTTCCTTGCCGTTATGCTAATGGAATCAGGAAAATCAATTGTCCTTAAGGAACAGGGGAATGAGATGTGCTGTAAATGCCACAGGATGAGTGATTGGTTGATTGCAGGGATGGTGATTCAAACACGCCTCATCTCTACATTATCCTGATGAATTTTTATGGCCCTGCCTTTTTTTCTTCTATAGCTGTGGAGGAAGGTTTATGGCTTGCAGCTTTTTAGTTGATTGAATGCAGCTGGCATTGTTGCAGTGCAGAACAAATAGGTACTTTTTCTTTACAGCCTTAAAAGTAGATTGAAGAAATTGCACACCAACATTTTTGCAACAAAAGCATTCTTAAAAATGCAGATATTTTATGAAATTACTTTGCTCTCCTTCTCTACTGTCAGTAATCTTTCTATCAGAATAAAGGGCAAAAATTACTTGAGATTCTAGAGGAACATAGCTCCAATTTTTTATTCTTATCACAAAGAAAGCTAACTAAGGAGTTTCATTAGTATTCATTTTAGCCCAATGTAATTTTCTCCTTCCTAGTAACAAAAAAAGAAAAAACTGTATGCCTGTAACACCACTGAACCAAAGAAGGTCATCCTAAGTATATCAGCATTTTCTGTAACTCTTTCAGATTGTATTCACAAGGTAGTAGAGATAACTGCTTCAGCTCAAATTATAATAGTTCTAGTTACAGAATATAGAACACTATATAATATAAAGGGTCTTACTGGATTGAATAAAATAACACCCAGGATCAACTCTGAGTGCTGAGCTGCTGACAGCTAAAACTAAGCACCTAAGAGTATTCTATTTATGTCCAATTAATTTGCTGATAATTTATTCTTCCACTATACAATCCCCACATTACACACAATGTTCGTGTTACATAGGGAACCTTTTTCTGAAGTACCTTTTTCATAGTTGGAAACTCAGATTGTTTTCCCTTTTGAATTAGCAATCTTTAAGAGGCACTAAACTTGGAGTTACAGCATTTCCTTACGGAGTCATGACTTTTGGGACATTCTTTCCATTACATTTTGCATCCATTTAATATTTTCAGAAAGAAGAGATCTATAATAGCTCTCTATGCACTGAGACGTCTTTCTGACACAGCCATGCGTGTGCATTTCTAGCCTGATTTATAGCAACTTCGTTATTTTTGGGTTGCTCCTAAACAGTGCCTTCCAGCCACATGGTTACTTGGTAATAGTTACAGGAATCCGTGAGAATTTAAGATGAGCAAAACCGCTGTTTCCAGCCGTGCCTAGATCTGCTGATGGTATCTGTAGGTGAAAGAGTGCGCTATTGTTTTAAATACAGAAGGCCTGATTCACCACTGTGTTTAATCTCATATAATAAATTGCATCTGTGCCAAGCGGGTGCAAAATACCACCGCTGATATGATTGGGGAATTGTGATTTGATCGCATTTTACACTCAGTTTGTACAGGTGTTAATATCAGCATGAGTGTAAGGAGAGGAGGAACACTAAAATGAAAAGAAATCCCCCTGTATGGAGAATTAAATTCAAATTTGTGGTATTGTAAGGTTTCACTTTTACAGCACATCACTGAAAACATAAAATGCCTCTAAGATTTGGATCAAAATCACGTTTAACAAAATACCGATGTTCTAAAGAAATGTCTATGTGTAACAGATTATAGTACGCACCCCAAGTAAATGTAGGCTTAAGTAGGACATAAGTAACACGCAGTCCTTGTCTTCTGTATTTCACCTACTGACAGCATTATAACAAGAAACAGAGGTGCCAGATAGTAGGGCTTACCTTAACAGAGGAAATGAAATATGATTTTTTTAGCATTGTGATGACTCTGTTCCCAGATGTCACGGATATTGATGACACCGTGGTTTAGTTTTTGCCGCCAGGTTACTGGAAGCAATTTTATTTCTATTCTTTTCATCCTGTTACATCTGTTATCAACACTCCCCTACAAAATCTTCACTCTTGTTTTCTTCTCTTTTCAGATACATGCTCAGATAAAATTGTAAATTACAAATGCCCGTTGTTGGAAATATACACTTTCTGGGTTTATTGTCTGTCAGATAGATTTGCTAGAATTTAATTTTATATACGTAATATTGCTCTTTCCAGTGTCCTGGTTTCACAATGAAGCAATTTCCTCAAAATAATTTATTGGTAATTCATTAACGTGAAATTTTAATGACCTTCTCTGCTTATTTGGTAGCAATGTTTCTTTTTTAATCTGAAGCACATAAATGTAGTTTCATTAACACATTTATAGTTAAAACTGCAAAAGTTATTTGCATTCTCTTTGGTCATAATGGATTTGATGTGATCTGTGTCAGGCACAGGGAAGCAGAAGAGCAATAGCTCTGTCACGAGGGTTCGCCAGAACAGATTCATGTCTTCCGAAGCGCGTGTGGATTCCAAGGCGGCTTACATTGATAACGCTTTAAGAACGGCTTATTATCGTACTTACACAGGCAGAGAGCCAGAGCCAGCTTTCTCTGACTAATACGGATGGTCTTTCGTGTTTATGTTTTGGTCAACCATCTAAGGAGATGCAAGGAAGTAGAAAGAAACCATTTTGAATGTTAATGAATGAGAGAAAATCACTGCTCATCAGATTACAAAGCCTGCGCTCATTCTGGTGAGCAGCAACCAAGAGATGTTCCTGTGTCTGCTTAGGCAGTAGATAGATATTCCCAGTGGAAGTAAGAAGGCTCTAACAGTCCTGTCTCCTGCGGACGTTCGCATTCTCAGTGCATTTATTTACATTAGGGTTGTTTGTGCTGTATTATGCCTGATTGAACCAAAGTCTCTTGGAGAGCAAAGCGCTTTTATTTTGACATTTTCACATGGAAGTCAGCCATCACCCCTATGAGGAGAGTAAGCAAGATTTATGATGGGAATATTGATTTCCTTTATATTCTGTTATAAAATACATCTAAGCACAAAAGATAAGCTAGACCTCTTTGTTTGCTCCTTCTTGCCATCTGATGTCAAGATTTGCTGGAAGTACCCGGATATTTTAAATCATAATGCAGTGAGAAAGGCAATTTGGGATTGTCTGTACATCTTTATATGTGTTTTTAAAAACCTTAGACGGCTAGAGCTTTAGCAAGACTGAACATAACTTCCAGCCTGCTGGAATGGGGAGATGCCTTTCCAGCAGTCCTGTGGTACCAGTCTCTAGTCATCCACCCACACCAGCTTTCCAGTCTGCCCTTAACTTTCTGTGTATAACATAGGAGGTGTTCCCAGCAAAGGGAAAATTGTGCTCCTCTGCTCCAGTGCTGGAAGAATGTCCAGATCTGGGGTTTTGAGGATGTTTATGTCTCTCTACTGTATCTGCCATGAGGGAGCTGGAGCAAGGATGAAGGTCTCACCTATTGGTACCAGCCCTATACCCTATCAAGGTGTAGGTGCTCTGAAGACTTCATTTGGGCCTCTTTTCCCAAATGCTTTATATACATGGTTTGTGTGCAGTATTAGCAATGGCCACACTAAATCTGTGAGCTGTGTCTGGCTCCTGCTAATGTGGCTGACAAATATCTCTTTGCAATGAGAACATGATCAGCCCAACAGCCAAAGGTAAGTAAATTAAATCTTTCCAGGATCTGAGTCCTGGTAATTCTGTTCTTTCACCTTTTGCTTCATTTATTATGGGTCTGTTTTTTTTCAGGGTAAGTTCTTTGAGGTAGGAGCAACATGGACACAAAGTCAAATAATGATGTTAATAACACAGTGACTTTTTGCCATTTGCCAATTTGCAAAAACTTACTGAACATGTCTAAGATAACAAGCGTTAATAATGCACAAACCCCGCATTTTCTTCTCTCTTTGGATCTCTCCCCTATTACACATATGGCTTGACCTTAAAAGAAAGAATGAGTAATTTTGTCTTGGAATGGAAAATCTTTCTACTCTTGGTTTAAACTGAAAATAGAACCTAGCACAAACCCTGGAAGCTGAAATTCATGATTGTTTCATGACTGTACTACAGAGTGTATGTACCACAACGTCTACGAGCCTTACTATTGCTTATTAGAAGTCATTAACAGAAAAGAGAAGTGTCAGTTAACCTTGAAGTAAATTAATTTGGGAACCTAACTACATCCTTTTGTGACTCTCCTTAGTTAACATGTGTACTATGAATAGAAAAATAACAAAATTGGAAGAATCTGATTGCTATGAAGTAATCCCACTAGAGGGTGCAACAGAGTAAATTATTTCTTGCATGCAAATGTGTTAAACTTGCTGAGAATCAGAATTATTCCTTGTAACCGAGCCAGTTCCAAGAGTGACTGAAGCTCAAAATGTGAAGTATTGTCTGCCTGATACTCCTCAGTCATCAAGGCTAAGACATCAAGGCAATTCTCTTAGTAACTAGGCACTACCTGAAGTAGAGAGCTTTATTCTGAATTGTTCACTTCCAGCCTTTCTAGAGAAGTCTGTGTTCTGGGAGACACGGGAAAGGCAGAATTATCCATGTCTGCTGTGGAATCACATATATCTGTAGTTTTAATATGGAAATATCTGATAAGTATATTTTTCTGAAACAGACATGGCTTTTCTATTTATTTATTTATTTAATTTGGTGATTCTATGAGTTGCAGATATATCAAGTAAGAGTCATTTGATGTTTCAGTTTCTTCCTCTTCTGTTTTTATCATGCTTAATTTCCATGCTATGCTTTGCTGCTGTGCACCCATATTTTAGCTGTAAATTTCCCATCTCGTGTGTATTCCAAAAAAGAAAGAAAGATTTATTGGTATCCCATGCAAAAAAAAAAAAAAAAGTATTAAAAAAATCCAAATATAATTATGCATTGGCATTCTATTTTAATGAAAGTTACAGATGGATACAGCTTCTGCTATCCAAAAACAGCTGATGTGCAGCCAAGGTGTATACTGTACACATGCTAACAGTGCTGAACCATTTTGGTAAAAATTAGCTTTCTTCCTACAGCAGTTATCTGTAAAGTCAGTCCTTCCTTCTGTTTTCCCTTTTGTTATTATTCTGTGCCTGGAGAAAGTCAGTCTCATAACCACATAAGGGTTCATATACAATTAAGCCAATATTTTCGGTACATCTGCTGAACAGAGCTATTTTGAAAACAGTGCATTAAAAATCCCCTTCCCAAAACCCCTCAAAAAGCAATTTATAAGTGAAGTGACTTGCAATTGCTTGCAGGATTTACAGAATTATTGACTCTCCTTAATGGTGCAGCGTCAGCCCAATCCACGTGTTTTAGCTGCATGTTCACTGCCAAGATTTTTTGGTCAAGCGCTGCAAATGGGGGTCCTGCATGGAAGAGAGCAGTTCTTGCAAGTCTTCCTGAATACAAACATTTAATGAGAGATTGTGCAGATAATTTTGTAATACAATGATTGGTTGATGTATGTATGTGCTTGTTTATGTGTGTGTGTATATGAATAAGAGTTTCTGAACCTCCACCTTTGTATGCTGTCAGGGAAAAGATAAGTTGAAATAACAGAAGGGTCTGGCATAAATTGAAGAAATGTGGTAAATTCAGTTAAAGGCTGAAATGTCATCTTCAATTCACCCCTGCTGTACTTAGTTATTGCAGCACACTTGGTACATAAGGTCACCCACTGTTCAGAGTCTCGTCTAAGAGAAAGCATTATTATCTGTGATACGCAGGTACAAGAGGATAAGTGAAAGATGAGGTTTCGGCCCAACTCTGGAGTTTTCCTGATTTCACTCAGTTTAAATGAGTCTTTTAATGTAACTTTGGCAGATTAGTCCTGTAACTGAGTCTCTCTTTTGGATTATTTTATTTTTTGTTTACAGGAGTTTGCAAGCTTTTTATTTTGTGTGTTTATTACATCCATATATTTATGAGTCTGGGTTATCAGGGTCATTCTGATGACCAGCCCAAAGTGGTACAGAGAGGCCATTCTTTCCCTGAAGTACTTTAATGAAGATTTGGAATAACCATGGGCTGGTGTTAAACATGCAGCTGGGGTTTCACTGCCCTTTGAGCAGGTATTTATTACATTTTTAGAAGGATTTCTTTATCATGCTGGGTTTGAGCCACACAATGTTAGCTTCTTTGATGTTTGGTGTGTGAAAACTCCTTGCAGTCCACTCTGTTCAGTGGCTGCAAAGACAAGCATGATGTAAGCCAGAGGGATATTTTGTTTTATCCACAAGCGCATGATGTCTGGCTGGGCCACGGCCCTCTGACAGCATCCTTAAGAGCAAGATTGCTGGGATCGATTAAGGTGCTTGGAGATCCCGGTTTCACCCAGTATCTTCACACTGGGATATACAGATTCCTTCCTGATTGTATCAGAAAAGACTTCAAAGAACCTTTGCCCTAGCATTCTGGGGGCTCTCAGTGATGGGCAGTTCTGCTTTAAGGGCCAGATTGGGGTGGCTGACCTTGTTTCCCTTATTGATGAGAAAGGAAAAGCCAGTGGCTGGGATAAATCCCTTGCCCTTGCTTATAGTGGGGATGATCTGAGAAGCCAGGAGCAGCAGTAGGAAGCCCAGCAGCAGCATACAGAACATCTGTGCTCAACCCTAAGACTGTTAAATGATGTCTGCTTTATCATTTATCAATTTCACACTTGATAGTTAGTTTATCTTTTCATTTCTGTTTTAAGAAAGCCTGGCCTCCCATGCTCCTGGCAGCTTTTGTTCATTCATGCCCTTCCCTGCCCTCTCCCCCATTACTGTCCTTAACTTAGAGTGAGGTCAGAGAGGCAGGTTTGGTGTGCACATGACTGAGTAGCTAGAAGAGTGTAAGATCAGCAACGGAATGGGGAGGCCCTAAAATAGGTTTGCTGCCAGTGAAACACAACCTTTTTTCCTTCATGGCATTTGTTTTGGGGCCTTTACTCCCTGTTAAGCTTTGCTAGTTCAGCTGTGGAAAACAGGGACAGAAGCAAACCAAACCCAAACAAATACTATAATTACCATTTTCCCCATACTGCTCACAGGTTATGCTGACAACACAAAATTAACACCTCTGCTCTGTAATAGAAAAAGGGATCTAGTAGGCTTGTCATTTCTGCATGTTGTGGTTGAGCCAAAGAGTGATTTCAGTGGAAGTTACACAAATATATGACCTTGAACTACCTGGTATTCTGAGTTTTCAAGCAACTACTGCTTCAGATGGCATATTGCTGCGCAGCTATCATGGTCAGGACTAAAAAAAAATCAGTTTGAAAGCTCTTCCAGCTTTTGGCACTTAAATCCTTTGGCATGTGGATTCATTTAGAATAAATTGACAGTCAGATCAGCAGACCCAATATGTGCTTCATTAAGTGTTTGACAAAGACATGTTAGCAGTAATCAGTGCATGAGACTGTTGATGTTTTCTTAGTAGTAAGTAGTACAGTGTGGTTCCTGATGCAGTGTTACTGGGCATTCCAAAAGGTTAACATCTGTCATCAGAATTACTCTACAGAATATCCTGCTGTAGATATTGGAGAGGCAGCTGCATTATCTCAGATGTGGCCATGCAGTAACCAAAGGCATAAGCTTACTTTTAGCAGAGATCTTTGAAACAGAATGGTATGGCATGGAGCCAGCATGTTAGATTTTAGTAGAACTATATTACTCCTATAATAATAGTGCTCTGTGGTTACATAGGAGGTGAACACAAGTATTGTGGCACCTCTTTCAGATTGCTTGTTCATTAGAGAATTTTTCTTTATACAAATGCCTACTGAGGTCATTGGGAGCTTGCACGTGGTCTGGTTACACACCTCCAGGATTTGACCTTTATACATCACTCACCACTGAAATGTAAGCGTCTCCATATGAGCGTATGGCAAGCACCTCTGGAATAACTCCCTTCACAGTGGAAATGCAGAAGGATCCAAACCCTCTTTCAGCGGGTAAGCAAATCTCACCCTAACCACAGACAAAGGTTATACACCTTTGCCAGCAACTGAGAGTAGTCACATTTGGAAAATGTCTGAATGTATTTTCAGTAATTGTTAACAAAATGAAAAGATGGGAATAAGTTGGATTTTGACAATGTGAGCTGTACAGGTTATATTACAGATCTGCTGGGACATCATCCATGCAGGATAGTCACTTGCAGCTATGACCTTGGCTTTGGGGGACTTGGCTGTAACTCTGCCAGGCAGCATGTTCACCTCATAAGGAAGGATGTCTGAACCAGATGTTTAGTGAAGTAATCTGTAAACACTCTAAATACATGTCAGTAAAGAGGGCGTGTTGATAGGCCACTGTCTAGATAGTGTCCTCTGTGATCCATTTCTGCACTGAAACTGCACATAGTATCACTGAAGGACAGGGAAGGGCTATTTATTAGACGTGTAGCATCTAAATAAGAAAACATTACAGATTTGAAGTTCAGCGCCTCGCACTGCCTGTGATTTGTAGGACAAAGCCAAGGCACAGATGGAAGATAGACTTGCAGGAAAAATTTCATGATGGAGAAGCCAGCTTTGTCTTGACTAAACTGCATGAAATGTTGTTTCCTTTGAGATAATGTCTGGGACCAAACGGCTACCTTGCACATCTGAGAACTCCTAGTTTACTTACATTGCAAAATTCTAATATAATTTAGGATTATTGTTATTATTTCTTTCTTTAAAATAAAGAATCCTGGAAGAATTTTGTAGGTGAAGAGCTCAGCTGTAGGAATTGGCACTGGATACTCTTCATTAATTAACAGATTTTTTATTTAATTCTTATTTTCCTAAGTATAGTATCAATTTTCAGGGAACACATGGCAATCACTTGTATGTTGACATTTCCTAGAAAAATCAGTTGGGTACAGTGTAAAAGGAACATTGTCTAATATGGAGAAAATGAGCTATGATTCTCTAAAATTTTGGCTCATTCTCCCATTGTCCAATCTTTCTTCCTGCTTTTTTATTTTTATTAAAAGCCACTATTTAAAATACTCTGATGGTACAGAGTTTATGTTGTCTGTTACAGTAAAGAATAGAAATCTGGCCATTGTGGTTATTTTTTGTAGCTTCTTCTGGGAGAGTGGCAGATGATCTATCTCCAGTGTGCAAAACTTCTAGATAAGACACATCTGAGGCTCCTGACATGTTTGTAACAAGTGAAGAGAACCTCATGGCACATGTGTGTGCAAGCAATTGTGTGAAGAGATGCTCAATTTGGTCTGCCAAAAGTGCAGCATGAATTGGCAAGTGTAAGGGGTTTACATAGCAAGTATTTGGTAGTGTGGGGGCTGTAGGGATGGCTTCTGTGAGAAGCTTCTGGAAGCTTCCCCTATGCCTGATAGAGCCAATGCAGTCAGCTGCAAGACGGACCCACTGCTGGCCAAGGCTGAACCCATCAGTGATGGTGGTAGCACCTCTAGGATAACATAGTTAAGAAGGAGAAAACATTACTGTGCAGGAGCAACTGCAGCCAAAGAGGATTGAGAATATGGGAGAAAAGCAGCCCTGCAGACACCAAGGTCAGTGAAGAAGGAGGGGAGGAGGTGCTCTGGGTGCTGGAGCAGAGATTCCCCTGCAGCTCAGGAAGAAGGGAAGGGTGGAGGAAAGGTGTTTTTAAGATACGGTTTTACTTCTCATTATCTTACTCTGATTTGATTGATAAGAAATTAAACTGATTTCCCCAGGTTGTGTCTGTTTTGCCCATGATGGTAATTAGTGAATGATCTCTCCCTGTCCTTATCTTGAACCACGAGCCTTTTGATGTATTTTCTCTCCCCTGTCCAGGCAAGGAGGGAGAGTGACAGAGCAGCTTTGGTGGGCACCTGGCATCTGGCCAGGGTCAACCCACCACAGCAGGTTGAGATAAGGAGAGGATGATTGCATATCTGGATGGGAACACACTGATTGATTTAGGAAAGCTGGCTTAGTTCAGAGAAATAATTGGCAGGTATTTTGCCCTGTTTGCTGACTTGAGCAATGTAAGAAATGTTGAGCGCTTGTGAGATACCTATAAAAAAATATGTATGTCACAGACTGCATGACTAGGGCTCAATTCAAAGATAAATAAGAAAATGGCTTAGATAAAAAAAGCCTGTACAAGTTAAGAGGTTGTTAAGGAATAAAAGTCGTTCATGGTGGGAGGAAGAAACTGAAGAAGAAAATGTGAGGCTGTGCTTGAGTACACTAGGATGAAATCAGATGAAATGCCACATGTGAACATTTGCAGGGTGACTGAAGGAAGCCCCATTCAGTCAGGAGTGGCAAGAAGGCTTTGCTCAGTGCCAAGTTCACTTGTTGAAAACCTGTGCTGTGAGAAAATGAATATGAAGAGATGAAGAGATGTTTTGGCCTTGTGATGACAATATGCACATTTTAATTGTTTGACAAATCGCATGTAAATCAAGAGCAGTCAAAGGGATATAGGCTCAGCTTCAAAAATTATCTGCCTCTGAAAATTAGGTCTTCACACCCAGAAATAGAAATCTAAGGCAGAGCCCAGCGAAGCCAGTGCACAGGCTGTCAGCCCCGTCGTTCCATTTGGAATGCCTTTGAAAACGGGAAAATTATGGTAGGGAAGCAATAAAGAGCTCGGTGATCCGCTGCCTTTCACTTTGTCTTGTTGCCTACACAGATGCAGAATGCCAAATTTCTGCTGTTTCTCAGGCGGTGGTTGCGTGGGTACACCCACCGCTTCCTTTTGCCCAGGAGACCGTGGGACAGAGCAAAATTAGGCCCATGGATGCTTTTGGGGTGTGCTGTGCACAAAGGATGTCATGTAGCGAACAGGGACGTGTGTCAGCAAAAGGCAGTGTCTGGCGCTCTGTGGAGCTGGGTGTTGCAGCAGAGGAGACCTCATCAAATCAAGGATTTTGTTAAATGAAAGTGTTAAGTGAGCCAAAAGCTACAAGAACGTTGCTGTGGGCCCCATCTGGGAAAATGCCACAGATGAGATATTGTGGGAGTATGTAAGAGGATAAGTGGTAGGAAAAATGATATCTCCACATATATAAATCCTCAAAAATACATGAGGGTATAAAGTCTTAATATTAATTTCAGTGGTATTCAGGGAATTTTTTTAAAGTGGTACCTCTAGGGGCTGAAGTAAATAGTCCCCGTTAGTATAAACGTTTGATTGAATTCCCCGTGTGCCAAAGTCATTGGGTATCAGTAGTAGTCTGGAGTTACATGAACTGAAATAGTGATTAGTGTAATTGAATCCACCCCAGTGCTTCAAGGCACAAGTTGATCATTTGTGGACATCAGGAAGGAAATCTTCCATCCCTGCACAGAGCTGCTTAGTGGGTGAGGTACATCATGGGAACTGTTTGTCTTTGTAGTTTCACATTGTCTTTTGCAGATAACTCAGGGGTGACTACCAAGTTGTGGACTCATCTGTTGAATGGAATCATTGCAAACCTCAGGAGATCTCACAAATGAAAAATTAGTGAAAGAAGGTGAGAAAGATCTTGCCTGTGCTAGTTTCCTAAAAACTAACCAAGAGCAACATTGCAATTCAGCCTATATCCCTGGTCAAGGGAATAGGGATGCACTAGAACCTCTCCTACACTTCTGCGTGAAGTGCTTGTACAGCAACATCTGGGCACAACATGGGCTAGGCTGTGGTGCATCACTTGTGCTGTAGTGACTTTTCCTATTACTCATGAAGGGCAGCTCCACTGGAAGCAGCCCGGAAGTGTGGAGCCACTCTGTGTGCTGAGAGCAGCTGTGCAGGGAGATTGTGGCCAGCTAATGTACGTTCACATCATGCCTTCCTTTCTACTGATTTTCTCAGAGGGCAAAATCTTGGAAGCTAGTCTTGAGAATGCTGTAGACAGCTCAAGATGCTGACCCAACATGAGAGGTATTTCCTCAGGGTATCATAAAGGATAAAATAAAACCCTTTTTTGAAAGCCTAGGCAAGGAGATGGAGAAAGATCCAAGAGAAATGTATTTCAAACTCCTAATTTTAACACTGGAGTGTCATGTACATAACCCTGAAGGACATCTCTTCCACTCAAAAGGGCTTCTTATACTTCCTCTTTGAAGGAACATTCGTAGGTGGGTTATTTACAGCCTTTGTGAGTGGCGTTATTGATAAATTCTATAACCACTGTCAGTGAGGAAACGTGTAAGTTAAGAGAAAAATTTTACATTGAGCCATGAAAAACCTAAATATGAAACTCTTCACCCACCCCCTCTTCTTTTTTTTTTTAAACCAGAGGTACAGAATTCCTTAGGCATAGGTCTTCACTGGAAATTTTCCAGTCTGAGCCTCATTATATGGACCATTACTGCATTACTGTAAAATCTCCTATTGATTTCAGTCATTCTGATCTGCTGGGAAAAATACCCTGTTCAAGGTTTTAATCACAGCTGTAACCTCCAAGCAGACCAGAAATGGACACAGCCAGTGAAGAACACAGATCATTCACCTAAAATGATCCCATTAGCACTCCTGTAGCAGGCAGGTGGACAGCTATGTTTCCATCCTCGAGCGCCTTTGAGGCAGGAGAGAGGGGTTTAAAATGTGCATTCCTGAGCCAGCTGGTGATCCGACTTTCAGGAGAGCTGCAGCTTGCTAACACAAGAGGATTGCTGTTCTGGCTATTCTGGAAAAAGTGTCAGGAAGTGGATATGTTTTAAAAGTGACTTGCGCTCCTTCCTGAGCCTGTAATGAGAGCAATCAGAAAAGCAAGATGACTCGTCAGAAAACATGTACTGCTAGATACTGAAGGAACAAATCTAAGCCTTGCATTTATTAATCTCAGTTACATGAGATAGAGTAATGGATTAAATGCATTTACAATGTAGTTGCCAGTTATATTTTTCACTGATTGAAGATGGGAAGTTTTCCAAATCTCCCTTGTTTAAATTTATGTTTAAATCAAAAATGATGTTTCAGAGGGTAAGAAGTGATGGGCTGGGGACAGATGTGTATCATTTCTCAGTACGCACATGTTGAAGAGTTTGTTAGCAGTGAAACCTACAGGATAGACGGTAAAAAAGTGTAATGTATAGAGTGAAGGAGAGGGATGTTATGTCTGACTGGCGACGGACTCTGCTCTCAGCAAGCACTTTTCTCAAGGAGTTTTGGTGCCTGGTTCACAGATTGTAGCTGTCATGGAGCACACATCACAAAGCCATGCATTATGAATGTGTCTGCCTTTTAACTCGAGGCGCAGGAGAAGTACAAAGATAAATTAGGTCCTCCCTAAACGAAGGAAGGCTTGACTTTCTAAGGTCATACAAGAGAAATCTCAGACATGCAAAGCACAGGCGTAACCTCTGGTGAAAGGCATGTGGCCTTGGTCTCTACACTTGTCATATCAGGAAAATCATGGAGTTATACTACAGACCTTTCTGAAAGTTTGACAGCAAAAACTGTATACTGGGAAGAAGTGGGGCTATTACACTTCAGATATATGTAAGACATCCAGAGTGTGTTACGGCTCCTGAATGATTCCAGAATCCAAACCCACCTGCATTTTTGCTAATGCAGCTTTAGTGTGAGTGCACTGATGACTGAAAGTACCAACCAGAGCAGATCTGGGAGCAAAGGTGTGAGGAGTACTGATATATCTGCAGAAAACAGCAATTAATTAGCTGACTGTGGTTTCTGCAACTTGTGGTTGCTCTTAACCTGTAGTAGCTTTATGAGCCTTTCTCTTATTAAGAGGTGACAAGGCCATCACCCTTGCAGGTATTTAGATGCCTTGATTTCTGTGGGAGTTAGGTGGCTTAACACTTTTGAGGCTCTGAGTCATAGTTCCTTCAGTTAATGGATTTCAGCTGCAAAACTTCTAGTCAGCTGTGAATCAGATGGCTATGTTGGTATTGGTTGTAAATGAAACACTTCATCTTGATCAAGACCAATGTTTTTTGTCATGTGTCATACCTCTAAAATCTACCCATGGCTTATTCCAGTCCTCTTTAAGTTATTTCTTCTCTACTTCAGGGCCTATCACATGGAGAAACATCCCTACTTCTATTAGTGGTGATGAGGACTAATTCAGTCTGTAGCACAGAGTAGCACCATTTTTGTGGGATTTTCTTACAAATCTAGGAAAATGGTGACATATATTCTCATGTCGAGGTTCAGAACAGGGTCTAGGAATCAGGTAAACTCTCAGGTTTGAAAAGTATTCACATTTGCTTAATCTCTAGATGCAACATCAGTTTTAATAAGATACTTACAGATCTAAAATGAAAGTAACGTTACTGTGATTGTTGGCTTTTGTTTAAATCTCTATGGAATCACTCACATGTGGAAAGATTCCATTATAGTAAAGGACATGTCAGCCATCATTCTGGTTTGTGAAAGCCTGAAAGTGGTATTGAGTGGAACCTATGTATAAACAAAGGTGAATCTGTCTAATTAGCTCCATTTTCAAGCCAAGTGAAAAACAAAAAGAAGGCAGCTAATACATTAATATCTTATTTTTAAAGTCAGAATTTTATTCATAACTGATTTGATGTAAAAATAAATACATCACTTTTAACTTGAAATGCTTCTCTTTGCTTTTCTGTGGCAGGTTCACTCTTCGTAGAACAGAGAGACTATAAACTCAGAGGTTTTTTGTTCTGTGTTTGTATGGCAAAAGTACTATGTAATGTTAGTCTGTGATTAAGGCTGTTGCATATGATGATAATTTAAATATCAACATTAATCTATTCCTCATAGAGGACAGTGAACACAATACAGTGAGCATCATTACATGCTCTACCATGTTAACAAAAGTAAGAAAACAACTTTTCATTCCCAGATTTTAGTGAAGCTGTCCTTAAAGCAGAAGTAAACACAGATGTAAGACTTTCCTTGCAACCACAAGGTTTATTTATAAACCAGAAATCTTGTTGATGTTTAGTATTTCTCAGAAGCTTTCAGTAGTAATTTCTACCAGCTAAAGCCATACAATTGACAAGGAGCAAAACTGAACTCAGCCAACAGGCAATTTATGACTCTATTTTGTGTTTCTGCTTTCTACGGGTAACAGCAAATGTCAGTGTGGATACATTCAGGAAACTCATCACTTGACACAGGAGAGAAGGGTGACCTGCCCCTTAATAGAAACCCTCTCATTGAAACTGGAAGTGTTAAAGAAGTCACCGGACTTCATCTTGGCATTTCAAACACATTTACCTTTGATCAAATGGTCAGGCCAGGGAAGGGAGAGGGCAGTTGCCACAAGCCACCACCACACTATGCCGTACCTAACATGTTTGAAGGGGGTGGTAAGGTTTTGTTCTTTGGGCAAAGACGAAGAAAACTCCTTTGGCAGCAATAGAGCTCAGGCTGGACAGTCTTATGAACAATTTACTAGGACACAAGGTAGGATGAAAATAAAGTGACTTCAGGGGCTTGAGTGCAGACATTGTTCTCCTGAAGAGAGACTGTTTGCCACTGATGGCTCCTGCTGAGTGCTGATGCTGTTGGGCCCCAGGGAAAAACTATATTCATAGTATACTCATAACTATGTATACTATATGCAAAAAAGAATGTAATTTGGATCTTTCAGTATATTCAAGTATTTAACTCGCTGTCTGTACCAGTCAAAGTCATAGGCTTGGGCAAGGACTACTTGGAACTGCTGCTTGAAAACACTTTTGTATAAAAATACCATAATGAGAGATTGCTCTTGTTGAGAACTTGAGTCTTAGCTGCGTTTTTGGTTTGCATGGAAATATTCAGAGTCAAGACTGGTCTTGAGTAGCCTTCCAAGGGTAAGGGATCCAAGCTGGAGTCAAGTTTTAAGTGAGCTAGACAGTGTTATTTGTGAAGAAAAGTTGTTTGAAGTTGTTTTAAGGAGTTACAGGGAGGGCAAGGAAGGGTTAAGCTGTTTGCATACACATAGCTAGAGACAGGATTATGTAGCTCTTGAATGACTGGTTTGATCAGCAATGCTTTACTCTCATGTTCTTTTGCTTGTCTTTTCAGAGAACAGAACAGAGTGCTTTATAAACATTCACTTAAAATTTCTTACAACATTTTTTAACTTACGCTTTTCTAGTTAACTTAAAAAACAAGTGCACTGAACTATCATTTGGTTATAAACTTCACTGTATCACTTCACTGTTATGAGAAAATACTCCCTACACATGAATACCAATTAGTCCACAGTTTATAACGTGTATTAATGGCTGGAGTAGGTTAATACATTTAACAAATAAATGAACCAGAAGGCAACCTGGCCAATACGGGATAAAGAAAACACGACAGTTTAGATTCTTTATAGAGGCATAAACCCCAGCTCCAACTAAGATAAAAAAAAATAATAAACTTTCATTTTCATAAAAATGTGCTTTTGGAAAGATAAGAAAATATGAGTTTATGTTAATACTGCTTGTAGCAGACACCAGTATGAATATTAAGGAAGTGCAGCTTATATTTTCATCACAGTTGTAATTTACATTCACAAAATATTTTGTTCCCTATGGTCAATTAGAAGGGTAAACATTTCATTTTAATTTTTCTAAATAAATAACTGAAATGAAATGTGTTTGTAAATTGCCATGCTGCTGATCTTCCTCTAGGAAGTATTACCATTTTCAGGTAATTTGCACATTCTTGCCTGGAATAGTTATGTAGGCACTCTGACATTCCTCCTGTGCCTGGCCATTGCCTTCCTATCAGGGGAGTATTTTAGATTACGACTACCCAGGTGCTCTGCTGCGAGGCGGTACTTCTCACTCAAATCTCTCTAAAAGAACATTGCGGCTTCATGAAGGGTAGGAGGGAGATGGTGAAAACCCCATAAAACCTGGTCTCTGAATCTTCACCATATCTGCACAAGAAATTTTCTTGACAGGCAGTTTCTTGGCATTGACTGCCTGTCAGCAGGAGCAGCAAATCCCCTGAAAATGTGAGAGTCCAGTTCCTCACACAGAGTGGAGGAGGCTGTTTGGAGACTTCTTGCACGACATATTACAGAAATAGTTATGAATTCATTCTAAGCCTGTTTTTAGTCAAAACACGCTTAGCATTGTAAAGGGGTGAAGACAAGGGTCCAGTTCAACTAAGTAAGGGGCATACACGAAGTCTGTTAAGTCTTTGCTGATCAAATAATCTATTCTTGCCAGTAAATCCTAGTGAAGTTGGTTACTGGCCCGGAAGCTGAAAGCCTGTGCTCTCCTTAGCTTCATGCTTATAATTCTAGAATCTTAGTTTGGTTTGTAGTTAGAGAAGAAAAAAAGATAACTGCCAAACATAACATATATTTTTAAGTTCACCTCATCTTCTCCTATGTTTCTTACCCACTAAAACAAATTGAAATGAGCATACCACGAATGTGCACCACACTTTTTTATTGCAAAGTCTGTGTGATCTAAACATTTTCTTAAGCACTTTGTTAAATTTTGACAGAAGTGTTTTATCCATGCAGTAATTGAAATAATTTTTATAAATAGATACTTTAATCACTATACTGCAGGACCATTCTCTACCCAGGCCAAACAGCATGTTATTATTTTATGCTATGATGGATTAAGATTTTGCCTTGTCCTATTTAAATGTTCCCTTGATAGGCTGTTAAGAGGAAGGAGATACAGTTATTTGTTATTTTAAAAAGGAGTCTTCTTTCTGGATATTTTGTGAAAGAGACTTAAATTTATAATAAGATTCTGACAATTCCTTCTACAGGCCTAAATGCCCCCAGGTTAACTAAGCAGGGACATGCTTCTTGGGACTAGCAGTGTGTCTGAAGTAGCAAATAAGTAGTTGTCTGAAAGAAGATTTAGCACTTGAGGACAAAAACATGCCATATTTATGGCATAGGTCCCAAAAGGGATGAAGGTCCTTGATGCTCAGTGTTGCACTACTTGAAGTTCTTAGGTCTGGAAATGGAGTTCTAAAGTAAAAGGAAAGTGCTTGAGTTTTCTGTACATGGGCTAAAGAAAGTTAAAACATAGTAATAGACAGAACTAAAACCAGGCAATAGGCAGTGCTAGTGGAAACATCCAAAACCACAGCTTTTCTGTATTTTATGATTTCTTTGAGGTCTGTAGTCAGTGAACTCCGTGAACAAGAATCCAAAGATGGTAATACTTCCTGTGTTAAAAATGGACAAGAGGCATGGAAGGAAACAGGACAAAGCAGCAAAAGGCTTGTGATGAGAATGTTCTCAGAATGAAGGAATTTAGGTTAAATTTTGCTCCAGCTGAGGGGATTCAAACATCCACCTCCAACCTTCAATGAGAATATTCTTCCTATCTGCAAATTGGCTATTTGACAGTGGTAGCGAGGGATACCTTCTACATCTCAAATTGAAAGTGGGCCAATGTAAAGCCAATTATGCAAGAGTCATGGGGACAGAGAGAGAACAAGCAGGAGGAAGTCTATGACCTAATGGCTAGAACTGGAAAACAGGGTGCAATGACAGTGTTAGTGTTTGAAAGGGTGGCCATATAACTCATTTGCCACTTGACACGCAGGTGCCTGAAGATTTGCATTGATATAGTCAAATGAAATTCAGGAAGTATCAGGATATGAGGATGCAATAAATGAAGTCATCCAGGCATAGTAGAGTTATGTTATTATAGTGATTAGTTTTCTGGACATCAAAAGAGACAACAGTGGAGCATAACAAAGGGGACTTTATTAACCCAAATGTGCAAACATCTCCGTAGGAGGACTATGCTCCAGAGTTCTCAACAACCCTAAATATGTATCAGGTAAGGCAAACCTACGCTTTCTGTGTGCCAGGGGAAGTCCAGAAGTTCCTAACCTCATTGCTGGAAGCAAGAACAAATAGGCACTGATTAGGCTGAAGTTAAGTGTATTTCACCTGAGGGCTCATTAACTATAAGAGAAAGGGAATTGGGATGCCTTTTGAATGTAATAAACCACAATGCTTGTACTGTGAAAAAATACTGCCTTGATGGCAAAAAATATATATAATGAGTTTTGTGATAAAATTATAAAGATACAGTTTAAGAAACAAATTTTCAACAAATAACAACTACAAGAGTTGGTGTTAAGAAAGTTTGCAATTACTAATATGGATACCAGAAAACGTAGTACAAAGCAAAAATGTAACAGAGTTCCAATGTATAGTTTAAAGTTATGATATAATTGGTATGATGTTGAATATAGTCAGAAGAAGTCTGATTAGCAGATATAGAGACACAAGAAAAAAACCCAGAAGGATAAGGGGGAGATACTATTAAATAAAGATAAAGCTTAATATTGATAGTAAGTATGAAAAAAGTAAAAAAATAAAGAAATATGGAGCAAAAGCAAGCTACTAAAAGATACCCTTTATTTAAAAAAAACCCCAAAACTAAACCACAAACAAACAAAACCAATAAAAAATGTGGCTACTGATTCATCAGGAAACTCACCAGAAGGAAAAAAAGGAAGACACCAAAAGGCTGTTGGGAGCTCTCCATAGAAGGAGTGTTTTTCTCCTGTTACAAACTATGTGTTTATTAATGCCAACACAAGTAGTACAGGACTGCAAGAGGATCAAACCGGATCCAGAAGGAAGATGACTTTGTCATCGATATTTGCCCATATAAAATTTTTACTGAAATGAGGAGGACCTCATCACTTCTAGTGTTTGATAAGTGCTTGAAACCACCCTGGATTCACAGGCAACCTCTGACTCATCAGCCCAATAGGGGATACATAAGTGTTCCAGAAAAAAACCAGCTTAAATGTTAGAATCAGTTTATAAAACTCAGAGTTGATGGACATTGGAAGATTTCTACATTTTAAGGGAATATGTTTCTCTGAATCTCTCAAAACAAAAGTCAGGAGATTTAATTCTGACATCAATAAGTCTATTATGTGAAATTCTTGATTTTACAATTAGAACAACAGTACCTCTGACTATGCACTGATATTCATAAAAATAAAGCTTGTGTCAGAAGAAAAGATGGAGATTAAGTAACACTGAAAGAAAGTGTGAATAAAACAGAAAATCACACAAAAATCATATGCTGGGCAATCCCTCACATAATTTATCTTCAGAATCTTAGGAAGGAGGCCTTTAATGCAATTATAAAGGGATATACCTTAGCTTGCATGGTGGATTTAGGAGAAACATGACATAGACACAAGCATGTTGGCTTAGAGCCACAAGTTTGCAGTTTGCAGGAGCAATAATCAGATAGACTTTCACAAGAGGAAAGAGTGAAATGTCCATTCTCAGATAGAGCCACTACTGACAAAAACAAGAGCCAAACCCCAGAAAGCTCTATTTGTGAACAAGTGGTCTTTGGCATATTTTTGATTCCCAATGGAGAAGAAATTAGACACATTAGCAGTCAGATTAATTTTGATAGATGATCTGAGGTAGCCATAAGAACAAGAAGGAGTGCTCAGGAACAAGGTCAAGCAAAATAAAGAGATTCATAAAATGCAAGTGCCATATCTCTGTGAAAATTCATATTCATAAATATGCAAATATGGAAGATCTGCTGATATATTGCAGTGTTTCAAAATATCTGGCTGTGTAATGGATTTATATAGTCTAGTGTCACAGGCATAGGAATTACAATTAAAAACAGGGAAGAGTCACATACCCTCTGGATGCCTCTCTGAAATGTTAGGGATCCAAGCATCTTCTTTCTTCAGGAGGGCTCTTCTCTAGCCAGAAACTGAATACACAGCAGACAACTTCTGAATTGTTTTGAAACTCCTTACGAATAAGGATGAACCAAATCAACCTCCCCGTGAGTCAATAGAAAGCAGTATTTTCCACTAAGTCCTGGTGGAGTTAGATACAAGAAAGCTTACGCTGATGCAAACTTAACTGTGTTTTAGAGAAAGAATTCCCTTTGATAAGGACAAGAAAATTCCTCTGTGATATTTAGCACATCATAAAGTGTAAAAAAAGAGGCTTATTCTCAATGTATAGGTACAGAGAAAATATTTTGTGGTAGAATCCCTGTGTTTAATTGGGATGTCGGAGAAATATGAAAAATGCTTTCAGAATTGAATTAGCATTTGAAATTACTTTCCGCATACATTGGGTTCAAGTGCTTCAAACACAAGGAACAAGACTGTTCATTATAATTTGTTTAATTATTGAACCATTAGTGCCAAAGATTAGGGACACTGAAGAAGTTTAGTAAATAAATGTACTGGGAATAGACATTATATGCTGATTACTTCATGCTGGCTATACAAAATACCAATTTAATGAAATGGAAGCTTTCATTTGGGAACCAGTTTACAGACAGTGCCTAAGTTTCTAAAGACAATAACTGCCTACTGAAAGCAATGTCAAAAGAGTTGGACATATAGGTATAAATACTGAAATAAAAGAGCTGTATAAGGTATTACTTGAGGTTTATGTTACTGAATTTATCTGTAGTGATATAAACAGATGGGTTTTAACATAGATAGAGATTATATACTTTGCTTTAAGATCTACATCCTTTTTCAGGGTTTCCAACATTTTTTTCCAAGGAAAATTAAGATGTTATTATTTATTTTTCTTTTTCTGTCATCAGCATGAGAAACAATAGGGACATTGGAACTGCGTAAGTCATTCATAGATCAGTCAGGAGCTATGATGAATTTTTACTGGAGAGAATCTATTACGGATTAAAGCAGAATGGTACATCTTTCATGATAGAATTGTGTATCAGGCTCTATTCCAAAATTATGGTCCCAAGAAAGTGCATGAAATAATTAGGCCTTTGAGAGGTATAATGAAAAAAAGAATCTTTGGCTGGAAAAAGAATATTTAGAGTACTAAAATAAATAGAAAGATCTCTTCAGGGATGAATGATGCTGAAAATAAGGTATATTACATTGAAATGGATGCACAATAGGTTAATACAGATTACTTGCTTAATTGAAACACTTCTGGAAGAAAATAGCAACAGTGACTGCATAAAAGCATTTCAGACATGGGATAGCATTTTGGTAATTAAGATTATGTCTAGACCATCTAGTTATGACTGTTTCCTTCAGAGGTAAACTACATTAAGCTATTTAGTTACGAAGTGCAGATTGTAAATATGAAACAACAGGAAAGAATAAAACACAAGGAATGAAATAAGCAGAAGTAGGTGATAAATATTGGCTTTGCTACTTATTAGGTAGTGTAAGTTCTGTGCTGCCTGGTTCACAGACTATTTTTCTCTCTGTATAATAAAGTACATTTTGTTGTGTTGGATGTCTGTCTAAAATGCCAAACAAACTGTCTTTCAGAAAAATTATATGGCACTGTTGCATTTCAATGTGTACTGGAAATCTGACAGGAATAATAAAACCACCCTAAGACAGGGAACTCAGCTAGATCTTAAAGGTATGCAGTGGGAATTGGAGTGCTAACAAGATTTCAGTTGCCCTTTGTATATAACTTCTTTTAAGCCTGAACCTGTGCCCTTTATTAATATTTTGTGCAATCCACTTAGAAAAAATAGTAAAATACCTTAGAAGAGAGACTTTCAATTGTCTGGATATTAAAAAGAAGAGTAAAAGTAATAACACATTTTGCCTAGGAAAACAAGGCATAAACAAAAGAAGAAATTAAGAAGATGCTATGCTCTTGTACTTAGAAGAAAAATAGTGGAAGTAAATGCACTTGGAAAGCATGTTCATTTGAATGTCCATCTTTAGTTGTCCATCCTTGTCCTGTCCCAAATGTCCTGCTCCCTGCCTTGCTGAAGATGTTCAGCTTTTCCTTGAAATCTAAATTCTCATGATAAAGGTGAAATATTAACTGTAAAATTAATTCATATTTTAAAATTTATAATAAAGTTTAGGGGTGTTCTCTGACAGTGGAAAATCAATATCTAATATTTTTCTGAACAAGTCCCAGTCACAGGAGGCTACATTATATTTTCTGCCAAAAAGATATCATCAGAGACTGTCTAAACTTGTCAGCACAGGGAAAGGACAGAGAAAACAAAAGTTTCATGGAAAGAAGTTTTCATTCAGAACATGTATATACTAATTCTGGGGAGGTCAAAACTTGACTTCTGCCTACATTGGCAGTATCTTTTTAATATCCAGCTGCAAGTGTCTTTTCAGCACTAAAATTATTTTTAATGTAATGTTTCCTACCCTGGATTAAAGTAGTTTTTATAATCTAAAGTGGGACTTGAGCCCAGTATCCCAATATATATGAAGCCATTACATTAACCAGCTGAGATGCTCCATCATAAAAAGATAACTACCTTTACATAAATAACTCCTGACTATGCAAGCAGGGCTCGTCTTTGAAGGTGAGAGGGAACATTGTAGTTTGTTGTATTATATGAATGATAAAAATGGTATTTATAGACAAGGCTACAATGACCCTCGTTATGAGCACTGAAAGGTTTACACTTTAAGGGGAGAAAAACTTTTTAAGGACTGACATCACCATCAAACAATTTGTGTTTCTCGGTGAATCCACAAGCTGAGCCTGGTGTTTTAATGACTAGAAATCATGAATATTAAACTGGAGAAAAGTTGACAGTATTTAAATGAGCATCATTAAGAGACACATAAATTAACAGGATTTTTAGTTCTTGTGGAACCGCCGTTTCAATGTTAATTAAACAACTGGAGTGCTCTTGTGCATTCCCAGCAAACTGTCCCTAATGTGTTCTGCTGAATATCATTATGGGTGGCTGCCTTGCTGTTTAATTATTTTCAAGCTGATTTTTTTTCCCTCTTGCTGCAGTGGTTTTATGCTTGTCTTGCATTCAGAAGGTGATGGGGCTTAATCCCAAAGGAGTCTGTCAGTTTGATCTACATGTGGTGCTTATACTGAAATACCCATTTTTGTAACTAATAAAACATGCACATATAGTGTTGCTGCCTAACCCTGCTGAAAAAAACCCACTATTGACTGCATTATCTTTGTACGTAACAACCATTTGATGAGTTACTGGGATTTTAGCAGTAGCTCTCTATCACAGTGGTAATCATTATTTATTCCATTCTGCACACGCAGGTGGTAAAGAATATGAATTTAGATACAGAGACGGGAAGCAAAATAAGCATGAGATTTAGCTATTTTATAAATGTGAAGAGAAATGCTACGCTGTGTGCTGTATCTGCTTAGCAAATTCACTGTCCAGCTGTTCCTTTACTTCTATCTGCATTATGTATGTGTACAGCAGGAATTAAAGTAGAGTTTCCTTTCAATCTTGAACATTCACCTACCCCTTTTAGGTCTGTAGGGAGAGCAGACTGATTCTCCTTTAACAGACCTTGACTTGCCAATCTCCTGTAACTGCCTGTGCATCCTTCCCTTCCTATGACAGCCTGCCTCACAGGAGTCTCCACTCCATGTTTGAAGAAAACACTCCCTCAGACTTTCACATTTATCCAAGCTCCATGTTAGGCTGTCTACTTACCCAGGCCCTCCACAAGGCTGTATGGACCCTTGGGATCCAAGACCACATCTGCTGTTTAGGTGTTTATCCATGTTATCTCTTCTCTTGCTAGGTAGTCACCCATGTTGTCTGGTCTCGCCAAGCCCAGGCAGATTTCTACATCTAGTACATACTGGTAAACATCCCAGCTAAGTTTATCAGCGATATTACCGCGTGCACTCTAATCGTGATGCTAATGGCATCTCTGTAGGCTCCATATAAAGGGACCACTGCGGATTTCTCCAGCTCCAGCCTACACAGTGAAGAGAATGTGGCTATTTACTGCCCTTCCTGGGCTGCCTAGACAGAAGAGAGCAATAAGTCTAAATAGTGAGCAAATAACTATTAAGTCACCTGGTATTGCCTTGCTTCCTTCCTTGCTACCCTACAGCATCATTAGGATGAGAGGACATTGCCTTCAAGTTATGGTTATGTATTACTGAAACCTGTCAAATGTAAATCTTTCCTTAGAGGCTGTTAACGCATTCCTACACCATTTAACCTCAATTTACTGACAACCTGGCCTGCAGAATAGAAACTTGGATGGCAACATGACAAATTGCTAGCTGGCCAGCAAAAGTATCAGAAAAGGTCCTGTTAAATAATGTGAGTTGAGAGAAGGCAAAAAGTAAATCCTAGTTTTCTGTCTGGGAGAAGTCAGACTGTATTTGGTGATATTTCCATACTGTGCACTATTACTCTGTAACTAAGAAAGGCCAAGGAGTGCAATTGTTAAAAAAGCTTTACCATCCTACACATCTCTAATGCCTATAACCCTGTATACACACCTCTTACTAGTAGCGACAGTGGCTTTCTCCATGGAGTTTAGCAATCCATAGGGATAACATACTTAGTGTTACTGTGCTGAAGTTATGAGAAATAAAGTAGATGGAAATTAAAAGTCCTCAGCTTTAGGATTATCTTTCACTCTAAAAAATAACCTTTTTAGCCAATTTGCTGGGAAATATGACTGAACATTTGTTGATGGGGGAAAAGTTTTTTGCAGTCAGACCTCAATTTAATTAACTAAAAGTTGTTTCTGAATGTTTTTCCTTCCTACCTACTTACTCAGAGTTGCCTGTATTAATAGAAACAGTTGATAGATGTCTTCAGGGGAACTTCCTATCTAATTAGGAGATTTTTTCATACTGCATCTTGCCAATAAAAACAAAATTAAAATAACTAAACAAAGCTAATTATGTGGTACTTTGAAATACCTGTCATATACTTGAATATACATTTCCTCCTCCCCTTAGTGTACATTACATCAGTTAATAAGCATTTATACATAATGCATTTCAGTTTTTGCTGGGATGCTGTTGTAACATGTCTGTTCAGGAGCTAACATCCAGGTCCTTTATGAACTCTTCCTGACTGGAGCAACAAGAAATGAGGTATTTGTAGTTCATGGAGTAAGCAATCATGTCATGGAAACAAGTCCTTGCCTTTATTCATTAGTCATATCCTTGGAGATCTCCCCCCTGCCCCAAGCCTCCAAATAGTTGGTGACTGAAGATGTGAGTGTTCAATCTGAAATTGCACAGAGTTCTGGGTACCTGGATGTGAGATCTAATCTGAGTTAGATGTGCTGCATGACTTGGCCTTATTTTGCTTTGAGACAGTGAGAAATGATGCTCTTCACATGCCATCTCTTCGAATGTGTAAAATAGTCCTGGGTTTGGAATTTCAGTACAGATTTAATAAAATGTATTTCCTGTATTCTCTCCAAATTTTTTCTAGACTTAATAAAAATGTAACACAACGTGATATTGTTTCAATTTGTTTAATGTACAAGAGTAACAGTTTATTTGGAGGTAGACCAGTTCTTCAATGAACCACCTACTTAATGAACTTTTACCAACATTGACCATTCACTTAGGATTTCCTGACTGCAGGGAGGTGGTCAGAAGCAGAAATACTTGCAGTTAGATTCTATATTGCATTGGGTAATATGAAGCTCATTGAATACATACTGGATACAGATGCCAAAGTGAGCAATCATAGTTATGCAATCTACATTGTCTCAGTGAGATTATACACTACAAGACACTGGCAGAATTGCAGACAGTACTGTGTTTCATTATTTTGAAATACTTGTCTTAGGAGGGGTGGGTGTGATAATTCCTATGGCTATTTATACCAGTAGGGAGCTGTAAATGCAGACAGTTGTATAGTGCTGGTAGTGCAAAGGCAAACAGAACTGTACTGGATTAGAATCTTGGCTACAGGTTTCAGGAAGCAGGATGACAAACCTAACCAGAAACAAAAAATACCATCAGGTTAGCCAGCCAGCAACACCCACAATAATTCAGTAATCAAAGTAGGAGGCAGGCTTTCACTTAGACAGAAATTTGTAGGAGGAACAATTTAAAGTCCATAAACTGAAAACAATGTCTCAAGGGCCATGCCAAATGCAAATCCCGCCACTGTTGAAGTCTGGAACTTATGTTGAAGGGCAATGATCTTCCTCATTTACATACATTACAATGGTCACACTGATATGATTCTGATTCATTAAACCAACTTTTACATTCACCTCATCTGAGTTTATTGGAAATATCTAGTACGGTCTACAAGTTCCTGCCTTTCTTTTGCATGAAAGAAGAAATATGAACCTTCAGAAATGCATTTCATAATGAAGACGATTGTGTCATCTTATCCTTCCTCATGGAGTCCCTTGTGTTTAACTTTCCCAATAAGTACCACAGAGCACAAACTGTTACTCCTGAACACAATGCTGTACACAAACCAGGTATTTAATTTTGCTGGGCCCTGTAGCCTAGGATCAAGTACTATTGTTTAGGTGCTAAGTGTTTTACAGAGATTTTCAGAGTGTTTCTGTGTCATTTAAGTGCTGCAAATTGCAACCATTGTCTTGTCAATAAAGCATTATACAGGTGAACGGGTTTGTAAAAGTCATCACAGTAACAAAAACATTTACATGCCTCTGTCTCCCTATTTTGGATTGTCTCCTTTGCTATCTTTGAAACTTCAATTTGCCACCTGCACTTGAAGATCCTTCTGAAGAGGCTGCAGGTCTTCCAGTAGAATTTGGTATCCTAATTCTAGCATCAGCAGAGCTAAGCCCAGGTATGTTCCTACTATTTCCCTTCAATAATACCTTTGCAATTTGTAATCTTTAAGCATTAAAATGTATGGATAGATCTTAAAAATATTTTCACTGTAGATAGATACTTACACTACTTAGCTTTCTGGCTTTGACTGAGGTAGAGGTGTCATTACCACAGCCCTGTGTTCAAAATCCTGAGCACTACTGCATGCAAGGGTCTGGGGATATGTTCAGTAGATTAATCCTCTCTGAGTAGCTTTTACGACTGGCCTGCTTGCTTGGACCAGCTGCTGATACAAGTTTTGGTTACTGAGCAGGGAAAGTCTGGGCTAGATTATTAGCCCCACAGTGTATGTGTTCATTTGTATCCATATATGTTCTGATTCTGTGTCCTGTTTTACATTCTCCATACAGGTGTCAGTGATGTCACAAGGTGGTGGAAACCTGGCCTAAACCCACTGTCTCTTTTTTTGTGGCCTTCTCCAGCAGACTTTAACAAGGTAATAAAATTGGGGTTTGGTTCTGTTGTTCTTCTGAAAAGATCCGGGGTAGCATACCGCAGGGAAACTGGACATCACCAGTTGCTCTATGCAGTTTATGATGCACAGGTACAAGCTATGCACACTTAATGTCCCTGGCAAGCCTGGTAAAGTTTTCCTCAGTGTGCAGGAGGAAAGAAGAAGGTTGCAATTTCATTACTCAGAAAGTCACTGCAGTCCTATAGTGCAGTGAGCTGGAAAGCAAGGGGTGCACACAAAAGAAAAGGCAGCAAGCAGCACAAAGGCTTGAAGACAGCCTAAAGAATATAGAATGTTCTAGGGACAGGGAACTAGAGACTGAGGCAAGAGCTGAACCTTTCCTTTAATGCCTAGTTTTGCTGATCACTATTTCTGAACACAAAAATCCTGGAATTAAAGCTTAACTAAACTAAATGCCTGCTCAAATCAAACCCGTTTGAGGCCTTTTCCTTTGGCACCTCACTTCTGAACTTCTTGCACTGATGTGCTAATGACCTTACTCACTAGCCTGTGCTACATAAGTGCACTTCTGTGTGGAGTTATACAATGGAAGCTGCAGCCCCCAGGGGCAGGCGGCACCTCTGGGACCACCTTAGGTGCTTGGCCATGCTGGGTCCTGTGCATTCAGGATAACTCCATGTTTTTGCAGGAGGTTCGTAATTACAGTGTTTAGAGACAAAAGGCTCCTGAGCAGGAGCGTGCAGCCGGCTCTCTATCAATTGAAATTCAGGTTTTCAACCAGCAGTAATCTGATGCTCTCTGCTTCTGCGATTCTGAGCTGCTCCAGCACGCACATCAGAGCCGTACACACAAAATCTGATATAACCCAGCTTTTCAACAGTCTTCCTTTGTTCAGAGCTTTTTATGTTTATTTTTCTTGTACACAATGACGATTTTAGTTAAAATAACATTGCATTATTTGGCTCAGGTTGCTAGATAATTGGGGAGTCTTTAAGGCAGAGTTTCAAGTTGAGAGTAATGGAGACAATTTATAGTAGAACAGATGGTTGGCCTTCATTTGCCTGTTGACAGGTAGCGTGTTGTCAGCACTTCAGGTTGTTATCATACAGAGAACAGCAGTTCAGAATCTTAATTGGGACCCAAAAGGATATACTCTACAGCTTTTTCTGGGCATTTACAGGCACAGGAAGATGTACAAAAGAAAATGGGGGGGGAAAAAGCGGATGTCTAAATCTGATTCAAATGCAAACACTGAGTTTGTACTTGGCTATTTCAGTGTACAAATCAGTTGAGGAGAAGAATACAAAAGTTGAGAGGATGAAAGAGGTCAAACGAGTATTCTTCCCATGCATGAGGTATTGCCAGGGTGTTTGCATCCTCACACAAGAGCTTCCTGTTGTAGCAACGGCAAACAGTTTGTTAAAGCAGACAGAATAAACTCTGCAAGAGGCTATGCAGAGCACGTGGAAGAAATTTAGGGGAGATTTCTGACTGAATTCTTTTCCATTGGAATCTGGTGTTCACTATATTGAGCAGGAAGCAGCTGAAATCACGTTCTCTGAGACAGCAACACTGTGATTACTTATAATGTCCTAGCAGGAAGATGTACAACAGAATCTGTAGCACTTTTTAAATAGCAAAATTTGCATTAAATTTTACAGATCAATCTCTGGCTTTGTTATCCCCATATTTGATTTTATTATATTCAATTACTTGATTTTATCTGGTGTGCTACACTCCTCCTGGGAGCCTGTGTTTTCAAAAAGTCAGTGGTTCCAAAGGGTTTGAAGAAGAAATTCTTGTTTGCATAAGGGCTGGAAAACTAAAGTATGTGCTGGCAGCAAGAAAGCTGGCGGTGTGTTCTGTAGGGGACAAATTCCTCTCATACATGCTGCTTAGAGAGATTCCCCTGAAATAATGCCATTATCCCCAAGAATATTGTCAACCTTTGCTCTTCAAATATTCTTTACCTCCCACATCCAGTTATGAACTCCTTTCACAGCTCATTATTATTATTGAGGGCTAACACTGTGCTTGGCTGGAGTCAGTAAAACGTAATTCCTGCCTAAAGGGCTAACAAGCTATGGTGGACTGCTCTTTTCAGAAATGAAATCAAAGTCTAGAAGCAGGTTACATCCCAGCTGTGACATTTTCCCAAGGAAAGCAGCATGGTTAAGCATACAGCCAAAGCGTGATCTCCATCTGATAAGGATGCTGTAGTATTTAGGAGTGGAGTATTATAAGAAACCAAAATCAAAATCTCTACCAACTGCCTTTGCAGATCTTGAAATGAAAAAGGAAAGAAAGCAAACGCTTCTAATACAGCTTCATTTTTAAGAGTAATGAGACATCAGAGGAGATGCTATTATAGAACTATTTGCGATTCCACACAGCAGTACAACAAACACCTATTGCCGCAGAAATTTCAGGAACATGTGGGAGATGCACACAAGCTGGATTAGAAACAGAATGTCCTCTAGCAAGCTTCATTTTTTTTCCTTTTCTGCAGCAAGCCATAAATGCTGCTTTCATCCTGAAAAAGAAAACGGGGAGAGAAGTTTACATTGGCTGAGAAATGTGAGAAATTCACACTGCTGTACCTTGCCTTGTGGAAAAATAGCTGACCTCTGCTTTGAGCACACTCTGCTTCCTCAGCTGGGCAAAATGAGTGGGCTTTTCTGCATATTCAATTCTACAGCAAGAGTTGGCCACTTACTGTTTCACTCTTCCAACAGATTATTTTGGCCAAATTATGATTAAAAGGATATTTTTAGCTAGCTTCTACAGACAAAATGTCAGAGGATTTGGTTTTGAGTCAGAGATATAGCTTCTGCTCAGAGTGTTTCTGAAGCACTTCTGAGTCCCTGCAATATTAAATGCAGTGTTACTGAATTTATTGTTATGTTCAAAATGAAGTGGGTGCTAAATATTGGACTGAGAGTCATGGCATCCATGCATGGGATCAGTGACACTCAGCTTTAGGCAGATGAGATGTACCATGAAATTAGCAGGCTTGCTCATGCTGAAAGTTGTGCATGCTTTGGTTATTGAAAGATTGAAACCAAAGCGGTGTTTTGATGCACAGTACAGGTGTAATACAGGTAACAATACTAGCAATTGGTCTGCTCCTCCCAACTGCTGCATTCCTCTGTGCACCTGGAAGGTCATGAATAGGATAAAAGCACGATTTGTTTACTCTCTTTGCTCATTCAGATCTTGGACACTTTGCTGAACCTGAACTACAGAAATGAGCTGTGCTAAAGTGATACGAACACCTTCTCACCAGGAAGCAGATAAAGGCCTCCTGACCATGTCAGTGAAGAACTGGGCCTAGATGAATTTCAAAGCACTGTTGATTTCAGGGCTTTTCTTGGCCTTTGTGCTGTTGCTGCTCCCAATGAGTGTGCCTGACAATACCAGCCTCCTACGCAGTCCTCCCCATCTGACAGAAAACTGTGTACCTTGCAATCTTTGCCAAAAACTTAGGCATCTCTAACAGCTATATGCACAATGTGATGAGATGAACAGCTGTAGAAGTAAGATGTATGGGGAAAAAGACTAATTTCTCTTTTATGGCCAAGAATAGGATGAAGGATCTGTGCTGATACTAAACATAGTTATACTAAACCTCTCTCAGATTTGGCTGCTCTCAAGCAATTATTCTCTATCTGGTGCTTTATCTTTAAAACTAATCTGCCTCAGCTCCAGAGGTATGAGCAGATGCTTGAAAACTACCTTGCTGAGAGGGGTGAAACCACAGAGATGGTGATATTTGACAGGTATTTCACACTTAGCTCACCAAGAGCATACCATGTTCATTTGCGGCTGAACCTCAGGGAGAACATGGAATTCACAAGTATTTGGGAGGGGTGGGATTGTAGTATCCTGTCTCTAACCTGCCAACCCCTTCCAGCCAGTGTACAAGGGATCCTGTCGCCCAGCTTCCTTGAGGAATAACATATTGTATCTGCTGGGGATGTATGGGGTCAGAGACCCAAAGGCAATGCTTCATGCATCCTTGTTTCTCATCCTGCACTCCAGGTGAGCCAGACACATCCTGCCCCTAATTATCCCCAATTAATAATCAAGCAGTTTTGTTTGTTTCTTTGTGTTTTTTAGAAGGTTTCTCTTTCCCTTCCATTTTCTTTCCTTACTGTAACATCTTCTTGTAATACTGGAAAGCGTTTCTTCATTGTTTGGACTAATTTCCAAACAGATTAAAAACTGTTGTAGCAGTCAAGCTTCAGTTCCTTCGTTTATTAGATTCAGAAGACAGCAAATTCCTTAAAACACAGATATAAACAATTATGGTAATGCATTCTGATTTTATAATTAGTTTTCAGCACATGAAACATAAAAGTTTGGGCTTCAGATTTTTTCATATCCTTCTCTCCTCCCAGCTCGGAATTTGAAGTTCGTATATTTCTGTTCCCAACCTGACTCCAATCCTTGGTGGGGCATATAGTAAGGGATAGAAACTTTGCTTTGAGCAACCTTGTCTAGTGGCAGGTGTCCTTTTGAGGTCCCTTCAAACCCAAACCAAACCATGACTCTATGATATTTTCCAGTGGCTTGTTTGGGCACAGAATCAAGCTGTCAGAGCTTTGCTGAAAGCTGAATTTGGACCCCATTGTTATTGCATACAACAAGAGCTGCTTAATTTTTGGTTTAATTACTTTTGTCTTGCATATCCAGAAGGACAGGAAATGAGTTTTATTAATACATTGAGAGCGTAATGATCATTAAAGAATAAAGAAAGGATTATAGTATTCTGGTGCAGTCCTCCCACACGGAACCCCGAAACCTAATTGTAGCCCTTGAGGGTTTGAGCATTGCCCTGCTTAATGATAATTTGTGTCACTGCTCCAAAAAAAGAAGTAGCTGTTAAGGCAGAGAAAAAGCTCTCATGAACAATAGGAGAGATTAAATTGACATGAATGGGCAGAAGCCCCATATGTGTTCACAGGATCCATTAGGAGAGGTATTTCTAGGAGAAAGAGGGAAGTATTAAGACCATTGTACAAAATACTGATGAGTTTTGAACAATCTCATCTGTATAATTCCCATTACTTACCTTAAAGTCAAGCAGAAACAGGTGCTGGAAAGAACAGTGAGGTGACAAAGGGGAACTGGAGAGCCTGCCTGACAAGTGGGGACGTATCTATTCTGTGTATTGAACTACAGGAAAGAAAGCCTTGAGCTAGCACCTGCCCAAGCTAGTAATCCAGATGGTGCACTCAAATGTGGAAATAGTAGCATCAGTGTAGCCCTGAACCTCAAATGAAGTACCCTGCATGGCTGCAGTACTGCTTTGCTCAGGTGGAAAGCTGTGATGAAACACCTTCACGGTTTTCTAGCTTCCTGTGGAAGCCAGCTTGCCTAACTCTTCTCCTTAGGTTGCAGCACATCCTAAAAGCTTGCTGAACCCACTCAAGTCAAGATTTAACAGATATAAATTCTCTCTTCATAAGGATATATACTGAATTTTGTGTACACATGCTATAGGAAGGGTGAGTAAAAAGGAGAGAGAGGGAACGACTTAAACCTGGGGCAAGAATAAATGTACTTAAACTGGTCATGAAAAAAGTGGGAGATCTAACTGGCAGAGGAGCCATTTTACAGTGGCTTTACATTAAGAGTATTGAATCTGGTTCTTAGCAGATGTCTGCTGCTTTCATTAAGAAGTTAAAGGATTCAGTGGCCAACACCTGAAGCTGCATTGGATTCACTGACCTTCCAGTTCTGTACCCTGCATTTGGACCTTTGCTGGGTGAAATAGTCCACTTGGAGGTAAGAGTTGTGCAAAAGATGTCACATTTTTCAAGCAAATCCATGTCCCCAGTGAGTGCCAGAATGGTCAGTAAATTCCTTGGGCCAAGAATTCACAGGGTCTCCTGGGTTGGATAAAGGGGTCTAACATATCTATTAGTTTTTTTAACTAAACTCAAATAATACCTAACTCTTTTTTAACATCTTTTATAAGTATACCTCAATGTAGCCTAGAAAGAATATCAGCATCCCATAGATAAGAGAAATATATTAACCAGCAGGGATGGAGAAGTTGCAGAGCAGGCAGGGAACAAAGCTGGAAAGAGAATCCAAGTTTCTCATGTCCCAGTTATGAGAGGCGAGTCGGAGCCAGTGGCTGGATTACACTGACTGATGCTCGAGAGAGTAAATAAGAGCCTGCATGTCTTTTAAACATGTGCCTGCACGTGTAGGAGACAACTATAACATTACCAGCTACAGTTGTGAAGCCAGCCTCTGTGTGAGAACTCTGAGGTGGAAACTGATTTAGAGCACATGGAACAGCACACTGTGAAGCCTGGACATGGGAAGTAAAGATTTGCCTAAAACTACAGGGTGTCTTTTAGACCCGAATCCAATCATCAGATTGTGGTACAGAGATTGCTTCACAGTCAATGTATATGGCAAAATATTATAGTGTGAAATTCTAAAAGCTCTGTTGAACTTACTGAATGGATAATGTTGCCACTGGATGATGTCTGCAGATGCCCTGAGAACTGTGCTAGAGCACTGGTTCAGTATAAACTAAAGATTTCTCATATGAGAATGAATTGAACTCCTACCTCCCAGGTTCTCACTGGTCCTGCGTCTGATCTTGATTAATTTGTGATAGGTCTGAATAAAAGTTCTACAAGTATGGGACACGATAGCTCCTTATCTGTGGCAGTAGATAATCCTTCACAAAGGGCTGTTGGTGTAACATTGCAAAGAGCTGAAGCTCAGCTAATGTGAAGAACTTTGTATGTATGTGTAGGGCAAGGCTTACAAGGTGAGATGCTGTTGTGCTGATGTTCATGGGGCAATGATCAGGTTGCAGGGCAGGACCCATCTGAGATCAGCGTAAAAGTATGTGGAATATATGCTGTGTATGCTTAAGCACTACACCAAAAGCAGTATATATGCATTTGTTTATTTCACTCTTCAAGGCAATTTATACAGACCAGAAGAGACAGAAACAGTGGAGGTTAAATATTCAGGGTGGTGATTTAGCTGTGTGGCATCTATTAAGGTTAATGGAAGTTGTACCACCAAGTCCCTTCGCGTCACTCAGAGAAGTCAGTAGGCCTTGTACTGTATGCCTTAACAAGAGTTTAGTCTTGAACAGCAGCAATGCTAGAAATAAAATTCATCTTAGGAGCTAAATGAAACTATTATTTTAAGGACAGCAAGTTCTGTTGTAGTTGCTATTATGTTCAGAAGCTGAGACAAATGAAGACTCAAGTAAGGGATTAAGATTTTGTAAGAAGTAACTTCTGTTTTCCTACCTGAGATACTTTTAATAAGCCTCCTGAAGCATTGGCTTTCAGTATTATCCCCATGAGGATGTCATCAAATTCTCATCCTGTACCGTTCCAAATATCTCCTGAGAAATTTGAGCCACCTTATCTACATTGAGAGCTAAGTATGTTGAGCCCTTGGCACAAATTGGGTGGTAGTCGAAGTGCAGCCAAGGAATGGTTTTAACCTTGGATGTAGAACTCCGAGGTCTTAGATCTGAAGTCCTGATTCTGTAATATCTGGGTGCAAAAATTAGTGATGTGTAGCATTGTACACTGGATTGTCAGATTTCTCTCTGGTGCATCACAATAGAAAACAGGGGGGCAGGAGAAACCTGTGTTTTATGCAATAAATCAAATCTCACTGGGATGTAGCGAAGTTGCAGACAACCTGGCCTGGGCAAATTTGAATCTCTTGCCATCAGTGAACCTGTAATTCCCCTGGAGATACTTCACATTATAAAACCCTGGCTTTTGAAGTCACTTTTTTCTAGCAACTCTGTTCACCTGTGACAAGATAAGGGTTAAAAAGTCTTTCTACCTCTAGGAGAAAACAGTAGATTATCAGCCTTATCCTCCTTAGAAACATCCAGGATAGAGGTCAGCTGAACCTTTATGTGAGTCAGGGCTCATTTTCTCTAATATAATCATATATTTGGTGATGGATTCAAAGAAAATTGCCCAGTACTTGCAGGGTTAAATCACTAATAATGATGTTAGCAGTGATCCGGCTGGCAAAGTATAATTCCCCTGAGATCACTTTCTCCAAGAAACACAGAAGTGTGCTGTGGTGGTTTTTGAGCAGAAGGCATTATACCCCAGTTTCCATGTGGATTAGGTGACCACCTTCACATCTAACCCTTTTCTGACACTTAAAGTTCATATGGCTTATCAGTGAGGTGGTAAGAGGGTGACATTCGCTGTTGTCTGACCATCTTTTGTCTTTATTTGTCTTCATTACCAGCTTTTGGTAACCTTGGAGAAACAAGTTGCAGCAGCTATCAGCCCAGATGACAAATTTGCAAGCAGGCCAGGGCGAGAGCTGAAGAATCTGATCTGAGGTGAGTCCCTGTTCCTCTTGAGTAATGCACCTTCACAGACTCCACTCTTCAGGATGATTTGGTGTAGCAAAAAAGGTGTGAAACAGGGAAATCCAAACCCAGGTAATTCAGCTCACGTTTAAAAGGAGGTTTTGCTTGTTGATTAGGTAATCCTTCTCTAGGAAATGCACGGCACCAACTGCTTTTCATGCTAGATTAGTGCTCCTGTGGTCAATTTGCTTTTACTAATGTCAGGGCCCCATGGAGCAGGTTCATCTGTCGCATAGCAACTGCTTCAGCAGCAGTAGAGGTAGCCATGCATAAAAGATTACACATGATGGCAGGGCACAAGTGTGAAGATTTTCAAAATTAGATACAATCTCAGCATGAATATGAACTGCAGAATTGACATGGAAGGATTTTTTTCGAGTCATCAAGTTTCCATATTTATCAGAAGAAGTGATTTAACTGCAGTGCATGTAAGACGAAGAAAATGCAGAGGGCAGTAATCTAGGAAAAAGCAGCAAACAAGCCAGTGTCTGTATACAAATAAATGTAAACAGAAAGCCCCACACAGTCTCTGCCAACTGTGAGGCCACCTTCAGTTTCGTGCTACGGATGCCCTCAGGAGAGGAGATGATCTGCAGTATTTTATGTACGTTTCAAAAGGTCACACACTAAAATGTCCCACAATCACTAGTACGAGCAGGTGAGATAGCTTACGGACTTCATTTACAGGGGACCTCTGAGCAACCTGTAAAGCTCTCACGCCCTGCTCTGGGACTCGGCCCTCCTTGTATACCTTGTTCAGAGGAGCAGGGACGTTTTCACCTTTCACTGTTTGCTTTAGATGTGGCTTTTGCTTTGTCATACAGCTGAGCTTTCTTGGACATTTCTTTTTCAGCTGCATTCAATCTTTTCTCTTAAAAGATGGACAGAGGGAGAGGGAGATTGATCGATTAGCTATTTTAAAAGTGGTGTGTCAAGGACTGTATTTTGTTGCTAAACAAGGGTTTTCTCCTCTGTCTCTAAAATAAAACAGAGCAAAAGTGAGAATTTGAAGATCTTTGTGTTATTTGAAGTGCCCTGCTAATTGGACAGACTACTTTTGCAGGGAAGGCTTGTTTTTGTTTTGTACTCTTCTTTATTCCCTCTTACAGGGAGGACAAAAGACTCGGCTCCTGCTGCAGAATACTGTGGCCGATCCTTTTGTATGCAAGACTAGCAGACTTGCCTGAAACAGGAACCTTGAAGGTAAATCAGACTAATGAAGCAGCTCAGAGAGGCAATATGCGTTATTTTCTATCCCACAATGATTTTAAAGTCAACACACATACAGCACCAAGTGTTTTGTAGCCTCAGATATCCGTAGGAGATCCAAGAGAAAGCTGTTCATCTAGTTTCCTCTGTGCTTTCGTTTAACTGGTAGCGATTAACTCTGTTTTCATAGCAAGGAATGTAGGAATCATTTCACTTTCTGGTTAAATTTTAGCTAGGCAAGAGCTTATATTATGATAGTTGCTATCCATGACACTAAAATGTTTTTATTAGGACAATTACAGCTCTTTTTACTCTAGGCTGAAAGAGAGAGTGAAGAGCTAGCTTTGCTAGAGAGAAAGCAGTTTGTTAGGAAGGGCCTTTTGCTGCAAAGAGATCAGGGTCTTCTGGATTAATCTTAGGATTATATAGATTTTCCAAGGATAAGACAGCTAAGTCATCCTCCGTCTCTAAGGAAGACAGCATTGTAGCTGCTTTGGCTAATCTAAGACAACAGCTTTTTCCTTGGAGGGTGTCAGTAATACAGAAGATTGGTAGATAAAATAATTGAAGTTCTCAGGGGTTAAGTTTAGAGACTGCAGTCATTTTTGCAAGAGCAACAGCTTATTAAAGTGACAAAGCCACACTTCAGTACCCACTGGCCCTTCCTCAGCTGCCATCACAGTGTTATTTCCTTGTTATGTGTTTGGGGCATTCTGAGTAGAAGGGAAGGCAGGAGGAAAAGGTTAGGGCCTTGTAACAATCAAAATGCTTCTTTGGTAGTACTGTACAATTCAGCTGTGTTTACCTATTTGAGATATTAAAGCATGCTCTAGGCTGTAAGGATGACAGTTATCCTACCCTACGCAATAGGAATGTTTTACCATCCTTGTTTGTAAGTGGGAAACTGAGGCACAGAGTGCTTAGCTGGCATGTTTCTCATTGTGCTATAGGTTAATGGCATAGGAGAGACGGGAATCTCAAAACCTCACATCCCATTTTACACTTTAACCAGCCACATCATGTTCTCTTGGACCCAATAAAGACCTCTTAATCCAGTAGCTGGTATGACACATAAGCAAGGCAATATCACAGATATGAATAATTAAGGGTGAGCCTGCACATGTAGACTGACACACAATATAAAGCACATTCAGCCCATGGACACACGGGCGCTCCATTCCTCCCTGCTTCACTGTCTTTGAGCGTGTACAATCTTGAAACAACAGTATTTCATGTGATGTCTCTGGTCCTTGCTCCTCCCCTTGGATGTTTCTCCAGAAGGTATGGAACAATTAGGCTGGGGAATAGAAAACTTCCTAAATCAACTCTTTGTTCAGGGTTGGTCCTGTGAAGGATGAGAGGCTCTCCCCAGGGCCACCCAACCACGAGTCTTTTTGTGTTTGAAGAACCCCATCTTTAGCCTCCACTATTTGCAGATATCTAACACATTCAGATTACATTTTTGATAAAATACATAACATAATTTTCAGCCTCTTCTTACGTGATACTGCCAAGGGCTCATTTTCTATCCTGCACTTGGACTGCCATCTTTATAAGACCAACCTTAGCTTTACTCGGAGCACATTTGTCAACCATTATTTTTCAAGCAGTCAAGTCCTTCCCTGTCAGAGTGTGAGCAGAAACATACTGCCATTTTTCTGGAGCTAGTAATAGGAGACAGATCATCATCTTTCTTCTCTGATCAGAAGGTGAAAGTAGGATAGGAACCACGTGTTTCTATCTAGATGTATTTAAATTAATAATAATTCTGTTTCCACAACAAACCCCAAGTGTTTCTTAAATGTATATACATTGTACAAACACACGTGCAATTCTAGTACTTACAATGTGGATGAATTCTTTCATTCCTCTTAAACCGTCCTTTATTCTCTTCTGAAAGACACACACAAAGCAGAAAAATAGGAACTGCCCAGCCTGATTCATATATGGACTTATGCTGTCCAGTCCTGCCTGTAGCAACAATCAGTGCTGGTTCTTACAGGTGAAGGTGCTTATCCTGGAGCTATGGGAAAACTGTTGCCAGTTACCCTTTCTACCAGTTCTGCCAGATGAAGGTTGATGCAGGCTTTAAAGCAAGGTGCTTCAAAACCATTTAAAAGAAAAAAAAAGAAAATAAAATTATATATAATTTATAAAATTTTATATACTGTCTATTTACTGCAGTGCATCTTCAGAGCCTTGGTTAGACAGCAGGACCAGAGGAAACAGAATTACTGAGTTAATGTCTTTGAATTTGCAACTGTTCAGTCTCATTTTGTCTTCTTTGTACTTATGGAAGGACAAATATAATCACAAAGAACTGAGCAGAGCTGTTAAGCTGCTTTTTTGACTTTTATCATAACCTCTCCTTATCTTTTTAAAATGAAAATAGTCCCAATATCTGCAATTTCTCTGCGCATTCAATTTACGTTTCCACCCAATAAAATCAAAATCAAACCACTTTATGTTACCTTGAAAAAAAAAATCAATAGATTGGGTATGGTGCAGACACTAATATTAATGTTTTCTCTAGTATTTGTGGCTATTTCTGTTTATCTGTGATTTTATGCTTCAGCAAAACTATATTCAGCTTCCAAACTCTTCAGCTGCAATGTGGGCTCTGATAGAATTAATTTTGATTTTATCATCTTTATCTGTTCTTAAATATTTGCCAGTACAACATTATCTCTTTTCTGTCAAATACTTTATTCAAGACAGGATTTTTTAATTTGTTCTATGTACTTAAAATATCTGACTAATAAGAACGCTCCATGGTTCTATTACCTTTACCTTACTATGCTGGGTTTGCATGGCAAGGTTTTGGTAGCATGCAGGCTACAGGGATGGGTTCTGTGAGAAGCTGCTGGAAGCTTCCCCTATGTCCAACAGAGCCAATGCAAGATCATCCAAGATGGACCTGTGGCTGGCCAAGGCCAGGAAAGGAGAGAGAGTGATAGAGCGGCTTTGGTGGGCATCTGGTGTCCGGTCAGGGTCAATCCATCACACTTACAAATATTTCAGATCTAATGGTGTGATCATGGAATTTTAACTGTGCAGTAACTGGTATTTTATTGATGAACATGGTCAATTTTTGGAAACAAAGCCCAGAAAAATTATGTTCCTCTTGCATCTCATGCAGGTGGTGTTTGAACCCAATAGGTTCTGAAAGAGAGCGAGTCCATCAGAAAGTATGTTTTTACTATTAATTTTTTCCAACTAATGACAAAGTATTTTTAAAAGTGTAAAACTTGTTCATTCTGTTTGAGATATATATATATATATATATAATTATCTGCAGATCTATTTATATGTTTATATTCTGTTCTGGACATCTAGGTATTCATATAACTCTTTCCTTTTTTTCCTCCCATTTTCCCCTTCTCCTTTTTGATCCTGCTTATGTCACTGCTGTGGAATCCATCATTTTTCTACAGTTTTTTTGCCATGACTTGCCCAAGCCTGTATTATTTTTGAAAATGAATATTGTTCATTTTTAGGTTCCTTAATGCAAAAATATAATTTAAGTATTATAGATACTGTATAAAATTTGTTTTGCTACAGAAAAAATAGGCTGCACTTAATTTTTTTATTGATAATAACCTTCTCTTGCTGGAAGGAACGATCAGCCTTTCCATTTTCTCTTACTTTGTTTTCCTCATTACACCTTTTCAGATTAATGGTATTTTGCTATCACCTACTTTCACCTGAGATTCAATGTTTCCATTCCACTGTATACCCAGTCCTACAATTAGCATTTGCTAATTAAAGCCATCATATTTCACTGTTAATAGCCACTGTATCCTCTTCCTTCCTTTGTTCAGGTATAGTTTATTTTTCTTAGTCTGCATTGTTTAAGCACCATGTCAGGACTGTCTCAATGCAGATTCAGAACCTTCATCCATCAGTGACAAACTGAACTGTGCGTTCATCAAAAATTTTTCCTTAACTCCCAGGCTCCTGAATGGCTTAAGCGAGCTTGAACTCTTTACCTTTCTTCCTCACCTCTCTCACTTTACCCTGGGGACTTAAATCTTGTCTTCAATGCCATTTATGAGGTCTAAAACCTGGCCCACACTTCTCTGTAGTTTCTGATTTTATTCTGCATACTCATGGACTTCAGTACAATTCATAACTCAAAGGCATCATGGTAGTGGTTGCCAAAAAGGCCTAGCACTGGGGTTCTAGCCTGGTTAGATGTGAGGCTGCCAGTAGAGACAATGGAAAGAGAAAGGCACCTCCAGAGAGCAATTAATTTTACCTGTCTTAAGCACATGCCTTAGAATGGACACGAACCACTGCACTGGCAGTATCTCTTCCTCTCTCCAGTGACTGCAGTGGGAGCTGAAGTGACTAGCTTAAAGTTACTGCCTTGCCTTAGGTGGCTAAAACTAGGCAGAATGAATCCCATTCTCAGGTTCAGAGTATGACATCCAAATGTGATGCTGAGCAAGTTATCTCATAAATCAGTCTTGTTCGCAGGAACCAGGAGGTCCAGTTGAGAACCAGGCATTTAGCCACTATGTAGGTCTGAAAAGAAGTAGGCAGCCCCATCTCCAAGTGGCCCTGATCTGGATCGAGCCATCTCTACCCACCCAGAAGACTTCTTTTAGTGAGAGAGTTTGCTGCTGATGCTGTAGATGATCAAGTGTTCAGCTCCCACCAGTTATGTCAGGTTATTCAAAGCCTGTGAACCTATATGTTGTAGCACAAAGACTATACTGCAGTTTCCAAATGCAGGCATCTCATGCAGCTCGATTGTGTACCACAATGACCTGTGAGAACAGTGTATTTAATCCTGCATCCCTTATTTCTGGTCTCTCAAGAAACTTCAAATTGATCTTCAAGCTTAATTTTATAATAACCACAAGTAGTTTAAATATTTCAGTCAACTCACCTCCTAATCACCTTTCCTTGAGGCTAAATAATTCCCATTTCATCATTCTCTCAGCTACTGTGTTAGCCTTCTCCAGTACATTTATCATTCTGGTTGCCCTCTGCTGTACTTTCTCCATTTTATTTACATCTGTCTTCCACTCACATGACCAAAATGGGACATTCTATTCCAAATTCGGTCTAAGACCACAGGGTCTTATAAGGCAAAAATGTAATTTTACAGGCTTTGTTACAGATATACCTCTTTCTTAATGTATGCTAGCACCTTACTGACCTTCCTCACTGCTGCTGCCTGTTGAACTGGGAGTGCATAAGCTGGATCAAATACACCCAGGGCTTTTTCCTCTCCCATGTTAACTACTTCATTTCCAACTCACCTGTGTTTTAGTTTTAGTGCATCCCTTTGTTAATATCAGCATTATTTACAATGTATATACTAGATTTCTGTAAAGAGAAAATATGAAGTGAGGATGCTGGCACTAAATCAATGATTCTTTTTTTTCCTTGGAAACCTGGATAATTTAATTGTAATTTATCTTTTTTTTTTCTTCTGCTTTATATTTCATGTTTCCTTTATGTCCTTCATATTTACACTAGTGCTACTAGAACTATTCTATAAACAGCTATATCCTTCAAAGTGTCAGTGATCAGACCTATTTTAGTGTCATTTGTATTAGTTACTAAATGTAGAGAAAAATCTTAAGAGGAAGCGCCTAAGGAAAACACAGTAGGGATATAGGGAATACTACAAATCCTGACTAAATTGTTGGTCTGATTTTCTCAGAGGTAAAAACTCATCTTTTTCCTAAACACCTGAAAGCAAATACTCCCATAACAAACAAGCAAACAAACAACACCCCCAAATCATCAATCCTGAGTAACTGGAAAGAAATTTTTGTTCAGAAAGATACGGATAATACAGTTTTCTGGGCAAAACCAAGTTGGGTTCTTTTCCCTCAAATATTTTGTCATAGAATATTCTTAGGATTTCATGTAACCTTATATTTAGACAGATTTAGAATTATGAACCTTATCATAAATCAAGACACTTTGGATCAATGTTTTGTACATTTTTAATAAGAGTAAAGCAACAGAATCAAATATCATACAGATAAATACAGGGGAGGGTGGGCATAGAATACCATTTTCTTGTAAATTTCTTATTATTTTAGTGACAGATGATTCCAGTAGTTAAGTTGTCAGGTTGGGACTTAGGAAATTTGAGTTCAGTTTGAGTTCAATTGAGTTCAGTTTCAGGGCAAGTAATGTAATTTGTCTTTGCCTCAGTTTCTTACTGACGACAGGTTCTGTGGAAATGCTGAATGTACAGGATACCGTGGACATAGAGACCATATAACAAAATAAAGGTCTCAAATGACAAGCCCATCTTAATCTCATTTTACTGGAAGCAAGGGCAATGCTTTTATGCAGCAGCAAGACTCAAGGTGCTAATGACCAAATCCTGAGATTTGGACATGACCCCTGACTGGTTTTAAATATTCTGGAGGAAAGGACAGAGGTGTTTTCTCTAGCAACCACACATTATGAAACTAGTTTGCCTCCTGCACTTACTGGTAAGAAAATTGTGATATCCAGATTTCTCACAATCCTTGGATAAAAGTGCAGCCAGAATGGTACAAAGAGGATTTACAAGCTCTAAAACCATGGTCCAGAATTCTCAGAAGATTTATATTATAACTAGACATTGTACTCTGAAAAAATATCCTGTGTCCTCTGAGAATAAAACAGCTACTCAGATTTTCAGGGAAAAAAACCCAAAATGTTTTAATGCCTTTCGCCTTGAAATGTTCCAGGTTGTTTGGACAATTTTAGTCACTTAAAAATGTAGGAAAGATGTACATATAAGGTTTTGTATTGTCCATCTAAGGTCTTCTTCTACTCCTTTATGCTGTTCAGACTGCACATACTGCCTTTATTTCTACCAACACAGTGTCACTGAGAGCTGTGGGGGTGTTGGTCGATGAGGAACTGAACATGAGCCAGTGGTATGACATGGGATAATGGGTTCAAACTTAAACAGGGGAAATTCAGGTTAGATACAAGGAAGAAGTTATTTACTGTGATGGTAGTGAGGCACTGGAACAGGTTGCCTAAAGGAGTGTTAAATGCTCCATTCTTGGCAGTGTTCAAGGCCAGGTTGGACAGAGCCTTGGGTGACATGGTTTAGTGTGAGGTGTCCCTGCCCATGGCAGGGGTATTGGAACTGGATGATCTTAAGGTCCTTTCTAGCCAAAACCATTCTATTATTTTTAATGCATATTTGAAAGTTATAGGTATTCAATAGTCGAGGACCAATTGATGCAATTTGATGCTTACTCACTTTCAGGTGGTAGAAAATACCCAAAGAGTCCTGAAATTCTCTCTGCCTACAATATTAGCCAGTATTTCAATAGCTGTAAATTCAAAAAATAATGCAACTCACTGTACATCTGATCAAGCAATGTTCATTTACCCCAGATGAGGACTTGACTTCAGTGTTTAGACTGGATACATATGATGGCATTTATTTTTGCCTAGAAGGTAATCAGAGGTAGGATTTCCAAACAGAAATTGTACTGGCGTAATCCATTTAGCCGGGATTTAAGGATTAAAAAAAAGAGTAAGAAAATTACTTGGATGCCCGTGATGTAAATAAGATTAGATAATGAATCATTTCCTAATGCACTGAGAAAATAAGATTAGACTGCTGTTGGTCATGTGAACAGTTTTTCACTGATGACCGAATCCAAGCCTCTAAAAATAATCCTTTGCTTGTCCTCGTCTCCTACATTGTATCAGGAATGTGTCTTTAATGATGATAATGTCAGACATCAAGTGTGAATGCTGTGGTTTTGTGTGACTCCAGAATATAAGATGACAGAGAACTGGTGGTCCACAGTTTACTGCAATTTCTGTTGCTCAATTTATGCAATTAATGTTATCTCATGAAGGTTAGAAACAAGCTGAGACATACAGAAAATACTGTAGTTCTTCCACCAGTTTCAATACAGCCAGAGTTTATCTGGGAGTTTCCATGTAGTGTCTGTTCACCATATGAGGAACTGGACTTGAACAGTTTTTTTATGGAATAATAACTCATAGTCCTGGAAAACAGCACTCACGTTAGCCATCAGCTAAACCTGGAGAGCAGAAGCAGCAAATGCTTTATTCATTGAGCCTCCATCTTTTATCCTTTTCAAGTTTCAGCTGTCATTAAACCTTTTTTTTACCAAAGTAGTTTTAAATTACCACATTAATTTCAAAATCAAGCTAAGTTCCTTAGTAAGTGAACCATTTTCATCAGTATCTGAAAGAATTCATTATAAAGTTGATTCACTAAGAGCTCTCAACTTACTACATCAAAAGAACACCACAATTTTCACAATTCATTACGTTCTTACAGTAAAGGTTCAAAATATTTATTGAGCTGCTGCTCTTGGAATTCATGTAAAACATTGTAAAAGTATTGCTGATTCTTTTAGTAGAAATTTTTCTTCCCATATATACATATGGGGCTAGTATACCATGGGAGATGCATATCCAGCTGCTGTAAATCAGTATAGCTCTATTGACCTCCTCCAAGCTACACTAATTCACAGAGCTCTGACCTATTAAAAATCTTTATTTCTGTTTTTCCATGTTTATATCCTAGTTGATCTTCGGTGATGGGAAAGGTTGAGATGAAGGAGTAGATCAATGTGAGAGCAATTGTTAAAACTTTAACTGCGTTCATTGGTAGAAATGATGTTGTGCTACTGCAAGGTTTATATAACACATAACACAATGGGATCCATTTATGAGATGAGCTCTTATGAACTACCACAACATAAATACTTGCTTTTCTCACCTAGCAGTGGCAGAGGATAAAGGCGAAAGACTAACTGTAGAGGGAAGAAGGGAAACAGAGTTTGGACAATTGTTTACCCAAATCCTGAGTGTTAGGTTGATATATTTGCATTAACCCTCTTTGGTTGATTATTTTGTATTATTCTTATTTGTAAAGGAGTTTTATTGTAGTTTGAATTAACTGTATTTAGCAAAACCAAAAGAATATTCCACTGAGTAAACAGGGGATAACTGAGAACCTGAAGTCCAACCACCTCAGGGGTGTGTATGGCTTTGGTGGACCCCTCCTGGGAAACCTGCACACTTGGTTACCTCTCTGAAATACCTGAACACCAGCACATGCAGCATGGGGAATAAACAGGAAGAATTAGAGGTCTCTGTGTGGTCGCAGGGCCATGATCTCATTGCAATTACAGAGACATGGTGGGATAGCTTGCATGTCTGGAATGCTGTCATGGATGGTTATGTACTTTTTAGGAAAGACAGGCCAGCAAGACAAGGTGGTGGAGCTGCTTTTTATGTGAGAGAATAACTGTAATGTATTGAGCTCTGCCTAGGCGTGAATGAAGAATGAATTATATGTAAGGATTAAGGGCAGGTCAACATGGGTGGCACTGTTGTGGGGGTTTATTAGAGGAAGAGGAAGTCGGTGAGGCCTTCTGCAGGCAGCTGTAAGTAGCCTTATGATCACAAGGATCACACCAGATCCCTGGTTCTCTTGGGAGAGTTCATTTACCCTGATATCTGCTGGGAAGACAACACAGCTAGGCACACGTAGTCCAGGAGGTTGCTGCAGAGCACTGATGGTAACTTTTCGGCACAGGTGGTGAAGGATCCAACAAGGAGAGCTGTGATGCTGGACCTCTTAGTAACAGAAAAAGAAGGTCTGGTTGGAGATGTGAAGGTTGGGAGTTACCTCGGCTGCAGTGACCATGAGATGGTGGAGTTCAGGATCTTGCATGAAGGACCAGGGCAATAGGTAGGATTAAAACCCTCGACTTCAGGAGAGCTAACTTTGGCTTCTTCAAGGATCTACTTGGATGAATTCTATTGGTTAGGGCTCTAGAAGGTAGGAGGATCCGAAAAAACTGGTTAATATACAGTCATCACTTGCTTCTAGCTCAATATTGGTGCATCTCTATGAGTAAGAAATCAAGCAAAGGGGACAGGAGACTTGCATGGATGAACAGGGATCTTATGGCAAAGCTCAAACATAAGAAGGAAGTTTATGGAATACGGGAAAGGGACAGACCAATTGGTAGGAATTTAGGAATATTGTCACAGTATGCAGGGATGTGATGAGGAAGGCTAAGGCCCATTTGGAATTAAATCTGGCAAGGGATGTTAAGGACAAAAAGAACAGCTTCTTCAAGTACACCAGGAGCAAAAGGATGACTAGGGAAAATGTGGGCCTGCTGCTGAATGCCGCCTTTGCTTCAGTCCTTACTGCTATGGCCAGCCCTCAGGAATCCCAGATACCGTAGGCCAGAGAGAAAGTCTGCAGAAAGGAAGACCTTCCCTTGGTTGAGGAGGATTAGGTTAGAGATCATTTATGAAAACTTGGCAAACACAAACCCATGGCCTATGATAGGAGGTATGCAAAACCTGCCTGGACATGATCCTGTGCAACCTGCTCTAGGTGAACCTGCTTTAGTAGCGGGGATCTCCATTGGTTGTTTCCAATCCCAATCATTCTGTGATTCTATGAAAATCTTTATATGTCTTGTTAGGTAAATGACATGAAGCATTTCCCTTCAAGATTGTTCATGTTTTCTACTGCATTGAGCTTCCTGTTAAAATAAAATGCAAGTTAGAAAACTGTGCTCTGGTCTCGTGAGCAGTTTTCAGGGAAATCTGATTTTATGTTCAACATGGCAAAGTGACTTCACCAAAATAACAAAATCACTGTACTGCCTGTCTCACCTGTACTCTAATAGAGCTTTACTATCTGAGAGCAGATGGGAGATACCAGTCTCAAAGATAGCCTAGAGGCTCCAGGCTGTAAAGATATTGGTTTAGACCTCTGAATATCCCTTTTCATAGGGTTTTATAGTGAGGAGCTGTTGTTTGTTTCAGTCTTTATTGGTAGCATGTTCCATATGAATCATTCCTTTGCTTCTGAAAAGCATAGCTTAGGGCAAGTTTGTCAGAGAAGTTTTGGAGTTTTTAATTCCTGCAGAAATTCCTCTCCTGGACATTTTCATGGAAAAAGATGTTTGGTTCCAACAACTCCAAAAGCAGATCAATATCTACAAAAGCAATAAAACACCTCAGCAGAGCAGCAAGTGCAATTCAAGAGTGATTTTTCTTTCCCTGCTAGGAGAGCCTACAGCAACAGAAAACTTGGTGAGGAGCTGTGGATCACAGTGGCACAATATCACGCACCCAACACTGGCAGAGCACGAAGGACCAGAGAATAGGATACGGTGTAGGATAAAAGGCCTGATTTGCAAAGAGGAGCCAGGTCTAGAGCTATAAATACCTTGTCAAAAGAGGTGTTAAAATAAGAGTTAGAGTCACATAAACTGTGTGTTTTCTGTAGGGTACTCACTGCTCATGCTCTCCAGAACAGCACTGTATGCTAGCAAAGGAAAGGCTTGGAAGCCAAGCGCCCATGGAGAGAGTAGATGTTATTTCATCTAGGTGGCCCCTGGATCACCAGAATAAAAAAGAACACATTTTACCTTCTGGAAGAACTAACAGTCCTAACCTTCCTAATTGTCTCCAGCAATGCTAGACACTGAAAACTCTTAGGTGGTAAACAGGGGAGACTTAGGTTAGATGTAAGGAAGAAAATCTTTACTGAGAGTGGTGAGGCACTGGAACAGGTTGCCCAAGGAAGTTGTGCATGCTGCATCCCTGGCAGTGTTCAAGGCCAGGTTGGAGAGGGCCTTGAGCAACCTGGTCTAGTGTGAGGTGTCCCTGCCCATGACAGGGGGTTAGAACTAGATGAGATTTAAGGTCCTTTCCAACCCAAACCATTCTGTGACTCTGTGATTCTAGATCAGTGGTGTACAGGAGTCTGAATTCTGAAATCTTTCTTCAGTAATGTAGTAATGCACTTTCAGATAGTATATCTATATGCAGGCAATGTATCAATGTGTTATTCTCTGGAAGAGACGACTGGGGGATTTGTTTAGCCACTTGATGCCTCTGAGTGCATCACATGTCATTTGGGTGCATTGTGTGTTCTGGCAGTGGGATATAAACTTACAAAAACTTTCAGCTGTGAGAACAGCATTTGCTACTTTGCCTCCGTGAATAACTGAAAGGAAACATGTGAAAGATGCTATGAGGGTGTCAGAGCCTGCTTTTAGAGAAATGATCGAGGAATTTTTGGGTTGTTCAGGCTATAGAGAACAGTTATTCTGTCACAACGCTTTCTGTGGGTAAGCCACATTGTACAGCAGGTACGTTGCTATTGTTGCAATATATCCAGACTTAGATTAGTATGACTGATTTAGGGATTCATCAAAACGAGCTTGTACTTTCCAAGAAGGTTAACTTTTATACAAAATGCATTAAAGACGAACAGTCCTCAGTACTGTGCTCTTCAGAATTTTACAGTGAATGAGCTACATGTCATTGGTTATTTACGGAGCACTCCACACCACAGTCATTCCAAAGTAATATCAAGATATATGCATCCTGAAGCTTGTTGGAATGGAAAAAATGTTACCAGTGATATTTTGTAAAATAAGTACAGTATAAAGGTCATGGTGGGGAGGTGTAAAATTACAGGATATCTTGGCGATGAAACTCAGTTGAAATAAGTTCAGAAATTATTAATCTGTCCTTAGAGTGAAATGATGCATTGGCAAATCCGCAGCGAACTGCATTTCACTTAGGTTTTTGTTTTAAGCGGAAAACTGAAGGGAAGAGAAACCCCAGCTGCACAAAGATTTTCGATTTCACCATGTTCCCACAGAAGAACTGCAGTTTTGACAGGGCTTCAGCTTCAACTGGCAGCGCGTCCCATAAGAGATTTTTTCCTTTCCTTTCTTATACAAAGACAGTGTTTAGTATTGTATCTCTGTGTGTTTGCCTGGAGCAATCGAAGGTACTATGGCTTTTCGAATAGCAATTCACATTTGGTTTTCATATTATGGCTGCTCAAGGTTTCCAGTAGTGTTTTACTTTTAATTTGACAGAAATTAATAAGGAGAAAGATATCATACATCAGCACTCTACAGCAGTAGTGTCACACTTCCTAATTCGTTAGACAATAAGAATAATCTACCACTTCCAATTTAGACTCAGTAAAATAAACACATGTATATTAATGATTTTAAAATATTTCTGTTCAGTCGAGCATGTCTTCTTTATGCGGAATAGCATCAGATCAATAATTAGTTGCCATGCATTTTAATAACAAGAGTTTTTGGTTAAGATTGTTTCTCATAATTTTGCATTTATGTTTGACAAGTTCAGGAACTTGTCTTCTTTGAAAGCAAAAAAATTAATGCAGAAATTACTTCTCATTGTATTATTGCTTGCCAAATCTAATATGTAAATACCCAGTAGAACTCGTGCTTATGTTAATGAAGAGAGGATCATAGAAATCTTGTAGACAGAGTCTATTTGTCCCACTTTGTTCCACACATCAGTATTCTCTATGGTGCTTAATTATTCAGTGTTTTAATTTTAAATTAAAAATAAATACTGTACATAAATGATAATTTGACTGAAATGATAGGAAAACATTTTTACAATGAAATAAAAGAGAAGTTTCCTTACGGTGTTCTTCTGGCCAAAAGCGTATCATGAAGAACTACTCCTTATAGCTCCTAAATTTAACTCCCTGCCATCAATGTGGATCTGAAGAATACTTATCTGTGACTGGTTATAATGTGGAAAATAAAGCCAGCTGAAACCACTGTATAGCCAAAGGCATAGTGAACTTATTATTTAATACTGGATTTATTACTTCTGTGAATATTTTGTGGAGTATGAAGATTGTCACCTTTAGTTACAAAATTCATGCCTGGCATAAGAAGTAGTTTTTATATATGGGTTTTCTTTTGTCCTAATGGCTTTTCTCAAAATCATTCATTAACAGCAACCTTGGAGTTGACAATTTTGCCAAGATTTGTCTGACCTAGAAGGTTGCTCTAACTTTAGTTGTTGGGCATCATAGTGGGCTGTAATACCAGTCTGAAACAAGAGGAAGCTTTTATCTCCTGCACAGAAATGTCTGCAGAAGTGACCTTCCTCTAGAAAATGACCTTTCCATTTACACTAAACAGAGTGGTTGACAATAGAAATAATTTTCTAAGGAAAACAAAGTGCTATTGATATGTGAAAGACCTAAAAACTGACTCTTTTAATTTGATCATGGGAATAAGGAGACACAAGCATCTGCTTTCTAATGCACTTTTGATCTTTTGGCATGATTGTCAGAGGTGACTGATGGTGGTTACTACCATTAGGTTGTTGCACCAATACAACCATCCTAATCATCCTGCTCTTACAATTACAGTGGCTGAAATATGACATGATCTCAGTGACAAACTTGTTCATTTTCTATACCAATACAATGAGAGCAGCAGTGCTTTCTCCATCTTTGTTTTGAACATAGTACTGAGGTAGTTGTAGCCTTCTGTGTCACACTGAAAGTAATATTAATTTGGGTTACTTTTTGCTTAGAAATTGTATTTTAAAAGGTATTAATAAATTATTATTTAATATAACACATATGCTATAGATGGGAATGTAGGTGAATGCACCCAGGTGTTAAATTGTATTGAAATATCTTTAATTACTTGCTACCAGGTTTGAGAACATTTTAAAAGAATCTTGTCATAGAAATAAGGCTGGAACTAGAAGGGATTTATAGGTCACTCTCATGATTTCAAAACATTCACCTGTAAGTTTAGAAGACAAATGCAGGTGCTGATTCCTTTTCAGAGTTATCACATGCTTGTTCTACAAAGCCACGCTTGTGCTCAGGTGACAGCACTGCTACCCAAGATACATAGCCACCACACAGAGCTACGAGTAATGATCTAGATGTTAAACCTCTTGCTTCCATCCTCCCTTAAACTGCAAACCTATACTCGTTTGTAGCAGCAAACCTTATTTCACAATTCTTTTATCTCTTTCTCTCTCTCAGGTACCTTCCCCAGCTGGCTCCACCTTTCATGACCAGGGACCTCCCTCTTTCTCAGACCAGTTCTGTGTTAAGTACGCTGGAAGGCTCTATTTCTTCTTCATCATGTGTGAAGATAGTTTTCGTTGCTCTCTTTAAAGTAGAAGCCATCTTTTAATTTTGCTTTGCTATGGTTGACATCCTTTGCTTTCCCAGATAAGCTTGGACCTTCTGTAGCTTGGGGCTGGACTGCACTATAGTTCAGTCACTTTCCACCTCATTCCTCCTTAACACATTCCATATCAATCACATTTTAAAACTCAACAGCTTGTTAGTGGCTTTTGTACTTACTGCATTAACTTTGGGGAGTTTGGAAGAGGACCTCAGCTCTGGCATGACACAAACCACATAAAATCACACATTGTTATTAATAATACAGTTCAAGTGAAAGTCTGATTGTTGCATTGTTAATTCACAATGGAAACAAGCAGGAAGCCCTATCCCCTGTTGTTACTGGCGCTCAAATCATATAATCCTGTACATTTACATTAAACTCCATCTTACAGGCAGTTGTATTTCTTTTTAGGCTCTACTCTTAGTGGAACCCTGTTCTAGAACACCATTGCTCTTATGATTAGAAATGTTCTAATTTCTAGCCTGAATTGATCCTATTTATACTTGTTGCTTTACTGCCAGCAATCACCTGTAGCAGGTATTTCTTTTCTCTCTCATGTGTTTCCCATATTAAACTGTTCATTAACTGCAGTAATTTTCCCTCTTTCTCTTGCTTTCACCCTTCATCCCTCCGGTCTCCATTGTCCTTTGCATCTGCCAGTGTTTTTTGTTCTTGACTCTGAG
>JANHGB010010127.1:0-40797 GCA_026283785.1 Coracopsis vasa | reverse complement strand
GGGCTGTTTAGCCTGGAGAAGAGAAGGTGTGTGGAGACCTCATAGCAGCTTCCAGTATCTGAAGGGGCCTACAAGGATGCTGAAGAGGGACTCTTCATCAGGAACTGTAGTGATAGGACAAGGGGTAATGGGTTCAAGCTTAAACAGGGGAGATACAGGTCAAATGTAAGGAAGAAATCCTTGACTGTGAGTGGTGATGCACTGGAACAAGCTACCCAAGGCAGCTGTGAATGCCCCATCCCTGGCAGTGTTCAAGGCCAGGCTGAGCAGGGCCTTGAGCAACCTGGTCTAGTGTGAGGCATCTCTGCCCATGGCAGAGTGATTGGAACTAGATGATCTTAAGGTCTTTCCTAACCCTAACCATTCTGTGAGTCTATAAATAAAGTGATATATTCATTGAGAAATAATTTGTTGTAAGGAAATGTTTCCTAAAACATTGGCTGAGAATCGTTTGAGACATGATCCATACACATATATGAAATTACTGTATTGGAAAGACTTTGAACTGTGCAGGAAATCTTCCAAAGGAAATCTTCCTTTCACATTGTAGGAATTTTCTGTGGTTTTGTTCACTTGCTTTTTGTTGGATTTCTGACTGTTTTCCAGCCGTGTGATGGTGTCAGCTGCACAGATGTGCTTTTACAACCAGATTTCTCAAACAGTCAAGTTTTATGTCTCTCTATGGGCCTTTAAGATTAGAACTGGTGTTATTGCTAGCTTTAACCCACGTAGACAAGTCTGAGTATGTGGATAAAGTAATCAACACCATTTGCATGTTTCAAAATGCATGTAGAGGATGTTTCTTCACTTCGTTTGTTCTGTGTGGCCTTTTAAGAAGTTGTTTTCCTTTTTTTTCCTAGTTTATATTAAATTTATTTACACCTTGTTATCCGGAAACAGTATTTCCAGATCTTGCACCATTATGTACAGATTTTTACACTGCATACTGTAGGTTTAGATGTGCAGTTATTGTACAGAGCTGCTAAAAAAAAAAAAGTCATGCTAACTAACTCCTAACAAATGTTTTCAGAGTATTGAACTATTTTATGCAATCATTTGGGGCTTGACTCTCCTTATACAGTAGAAAAGTGTTTCTGAATTTATGCCATTTGTTCCATGAGGAAACTGACAGTACTGAAGTGTTTTGAGTTGTCTCTGTCAGGAAGACGAGTTTCAAGTGAAATTACACTGGACATGTTCTGAGTACACAGAGACTTGACAGTTGTTTATACAAGTATTTATCAGGTTATTTATTTTACAGTAAATTAGATAGTTGAGATGCAAGAATGTGTAATTATTTTAAGATCCTCATTATTCAGCTTGAGGTGCATATGAATTTTGAGAATTCATATACAAGACGTAGCTCAAGATTTAACTTAATTTGTAGCTGTATGTTTCCAATTTCCTGTGTTGCAGAAATCAACCATGCACAAGAATTGGCCATTTTGTCTTTGTAAATGGCATGTGTGTTTGCAAGGCACCTAGAAAACCAGAATAAAGCCAGGGTCTCTGCTCTACCTGTATGCTTCCCAAACTTTTAAGCATGTGGGACTGCTATCCAGAGTCCAGACAGCTGGAAGACTCCACTGATAGTTCATTTGGTTCTAATGAGCAGCATGTGTTTAATGTGATTATTTTAAAACCGAGCACATTTATAAGATAAACAATCCAAAAATCTATTATGTAAGCAACCAGATTTCCCCAGAATTTTGTTTTCATCAAAACCATAAAGATACACAGTTTCTCTTCAATTAAAAAGAGTTCATTCATTGTTTGTAGGGTATGCATCTGCAGAGAAAGAGAAGCCTTGTTCTTGCACTGCAGCTATGCTTCTAATTTGTACCTAATTTGCACCAGCAGTGTAACCAATCTGTTGGTGCTGTGTGTTCTTGACCTGGCATGGATCCCCAGTGAGGAAAAAGGAACCTTTAGTTTACTAATGGGGTAGATTTTGACCTAGGCCAATGTTCATTCTTTTACTTTACAATGCAGTGAGGGGCAGGTTTTATGCTCTAGTATGCTTAATCAGACAGTCTTATTGGAAGAGGGGGGTGAATTGGGAAGATGGAATCAAACAGAGCATGAAGAGATTTTGGGAAGGAACAATTGCATCTTTGGCTCAGGAGTTTTGTAACTAGATGGGAAAAGTTGGCTGTTGTTGCTGCCCAAAGCATAAATTATAACACTATGAGATAGTTCTCCCTGCTCACTTCAGGTATCCGGGTTGTGTAATGAAATTACCTTGGAAATCTTCCTCATCTTTCTTCCTGTATTTGGTTTTGGGATGAGTTCTTAATCCCCAAAGTGTGTTTTGATCAGTACTGCAATTAAATCCCAAGTCTTCAGCCAAGCATATACATTTCCTTTGGCAACACAACAGCTATTTTCATTTTCTTCTGTCAGAAGAAGAGAAACCTGGTATTCCCATAAACTACAGAAAATATGATTTGATCATGAATGCAAGTCTTCCAAGAAATTTTTTTTTCCTTTCTTCTTTTGGATCTGAAATAAGGTCTGGTTCAGTACCTCTGTGACATCAGAGAATAAAGGTACCTTTGCAATAGAATTGTCTTTGGCTCTGAAGCTCCAGCTGTATGACTGCAGCTGCGATGTTTACTTTCTCTTGTTAGGAGGAATGCTGATCTAGTCCTGTCACCTAAATAGTGTGTGTAATGTATGCGGTACTGGCTTCTTTCTCAAGGTTATCTCTATTTCAAGACTGTTTATCTGCTGCCTAATAACAGTCTCTTACCTTCTTCTTTTTGCTGAGTTGATTTCTTCTATTGCTAACCCTGTATACGCATGGCTAGAAATGAGTTTTGGCGTAGGCACAGACCTTTGGGGCCTTTATAATGCTAATCAGCCTTAACAGTCCTGACCAGTCTCACCATGGTGGCCCTCCCCTCACATCTGTGCTCATCTGACCAGTAGCCCCATTTAAATTCAGCCCTGGGTCTTCAATCACTGCTTGAGCTACCCTGGAGATGTGCCTCTCTCAGGCTTAGCCACAGGCACGTGTGCTTCTGGCCATGGACCCTGCTGATTTGCACCCTGATCCATGGACTGACTTCTTGCCTTGACCTTGGACTTGCCTTATCACCACAGACTTGTTCAGTGATTCTTGTTGGACCCTGACATTTCCTGGATCTGCTGTGCTTTGTCTTGTGGTGGCAGTGGGATGGAGTCTTAGCCAGTGAAGGTGCCTGCCTTGCTGCCCTTCTTGGCACACTTGACACCTGGCTTGCCATCTCTTCAGGGAGCAGCCTGCTGTTGCTGTTCCCTCGCAGAATGTTTTGAAGGTTGGTTAAGAGTGTTTTACTGCTTTAGTTAAGTAGTAGGCATGAAAAATGTCAGCCAGCTTTTGCAGAGCTTTCTTTTCATGTTTAGTTACCAGATGATGCTCATTTCGTGCAAATTCAGGTTTTACTATTGTGTTTTTACACATTTCCTACCTGCATGCTGGACTAGCCTGTGCTATACTTATCCACTCTTGGGGAGGACGCACAATGGTTTTCAAAGTTCTTTCTAGATCTGTTTTTTCCCAGTCTAAAACAATATCATTATGGCTTTGAGATTTCTACCACTGTAGAGAATAACAGGTAACATAAATGCATGTAAACATGTATGTTCTGAAAGGGCTTCCTCCTCTGAAGAAATTTCAAGAACATGTCCAAGCAGAACTGAAAATTACGATTACATTTGCAATCCTAATTGGTTACTTTTCTCTTGGAGACATCTTGTTCCCATCATTTTATGATGGCATGTTTGATGTAGCTGTCATTTGCCAGCTGGACACTTGAGGAAATGTGTGTTAGCACTAAAATCTAGTTTTAATGTGTTGTAGTTTTGGACCTGAAAAAAGACTCTCCTTTGTAATTCTGATCTCATAGGAAGATTCATAGCATAGGTCATGGCCCATTATGTCATGCAGTTGGTGCTGGTTTGGCAGGACCTCTGTTCATTTGGTTTTGTAATTAAAAAATAAGTATACTTAGAGTAAGGAAGAAGGTGAGGTTTCTGGATCATGTATCTTTGAAATACTTTCTACATGTAGAGTTAGAAGGATCAGCCTTTATCCTTCCCGAAGAAGTAAAAGATTTTAAATTACCAAGATTCCAACTTATATTTAGAATGTTTTTTTTAGGAGAAGGCTGAGTTTTCACAGGAAATGGGTGCATATTAGTTCTGTAATTTTTAATTAATTTGATTTTGTTAAAGAGGATTTAAAGCTTTTCAGGGGATTTCTTTTTTTTTTTTTTTTTTTTTAAAGGACAAAGAGCCCTATTCCCATTTCTTACTTTAGGTAAAGTCTCCAAATATGGCAGTGGGACCAAGTAGTTTATTTCCTGATCTGTGGTGGGTGTGAAGAAGCTGGTTCAGATATTCTAAAGGGTAAGGCATGCTTTCCTTCAGTTCCTGCTTTTATGTGGCTGCTCATTTGCTACACTTCAACATGAAACACAGATCAAAATGCCTTATGTGAAACTGTAGTGTGATGAGAGGCAGTTTTCTAGGAATGTGTGTCTGGTTTTTATGCATAAGAAGAAAGAGTTTAAATATGATCCATCTTTTCCTTTTGGTTTCACCACTTTTTTGTGTATAGGAAGAGGTTGAAGACAGCATGAATAATGTTGGATCATATGTTATGAAAATAGTAAGAAAATAATGTTAAAATAAAGTGGGAAGAGGACCAGAACATGGTGCTAAAAATATTTATGCCTTATTAGGAAAACAGAAGACATTGATTAAAAATGGAGAGGGAAAAAAATATTTGTCACAAAATGAATGGTATTTGTAAAAATTAGAAGTTCAAAGTATGGTGTCCACTTGTTATGTAGTCAAAATATGGTGTTGGGCAGAGAAAGGAATACCTCATAAATGTCATCTTATTCTACTTGCACTATGCAACTACTGTCTGAGGAGGCAAAGAGGTGTTCTGAGAACTTGGGATATAGACCAGAATTCTATCATCAAAAATACTGAACATTGGAATATGGCCATGAAAAATATGCATTCTAGCCCAGCCCGGGGCAGGTGACAACCAAGGGTCTTTTCCTTCCTCTAGCACACTCTAATGCCACAAAAGAGAAAGGAATAATAGATTTAGTACTGAAGGAAAGATTCGAGATGATAAATCAATGTGAGGTTATTACTTAGCTGTTTGAAGATGGACTTTTTCAGTAAAGTCTGGCTTTGTAATCAGAAGTATGGGCTTTAAGAAGTTAAGAATAGGGAGAAGAGGAAGGAAATGCTCAGATTTCCTTTTCAGGGGTTGACTGTAGTTCAAAAGCTCCATGCACTGCCAGGACGATGGTAGTAAGAGGAGCAATATAATGAACAGTAAAGGGCTCCTACTGAAGTAACTGACAAAGTGTAAGGTAAGCTGGGCTAACCTAATTATATACAAATGCCTACTTGAAACTTACTTTGTGATGCCATTTCCATGGGATACAATAATACCTTTTAAATGGTGTGCTTTCTAAGCTGATCTGATCATATCTCTAAATCCTCACAACAAAGAAGCGAAAAGATGAGAACAGAGGAAAATTCTCCAGAACTTGGAGTGACTTTAGATGATAAACAAGTGGAAAAATGAGGATTGTTCAGTTTAGAAAGGGAAATAAGCAGGAATAGAAGTGAAAAGGAAAAGCTGGAAAGTGGTTAACTAATAAAAATATTGGTAAGGACAAAGGAACAGTATTGAGTAATTTATTTAAAAACTCTTTTAAAGATCTTCTTTTCCGTAACTGTACAGGGGGATCAAAAAATGATTAAGTATATACAGATAGATAAGAATATCCCTAGCTTTGTTATGTAAAGTAACAGTGGAAGACGTGATGCCCCATGCAATGGTGTATTCTGGTAGCCAGTCAGTATTTCCATTTTGGAAGGCATTCAGTTCTGAGCATAACTACCCCTTAAAGGTTTCTTTGGACAAGAAATCATGTGATGTCAGCTTCCTAATAAAAAAAAGCAATTGAGTGAAGCGGTACAAATAAGTAAGATGTTGGGAATGAGCTGGAAAAGTGCTTGTGTCTGAAATGCTTAAATGAAGTTAAAACTTGAACCAAGAAAAAACGCTGAGATGCACCAAAATATGTGTGAGGGTCCACTGCTTGTTTCCTCCAAGTTGCTTAGAGTGTGGCGTTTGCTCTCACTAGGCTCCGTATACTTAACCTTTAGGCTCTAATACATAGCTCACACTTTGACTTCCTTCCCAAGCTGTGTGAGTTTTGTTTTGTTTAATGGCATGTATAGAAGTCCAAATACTCCTTCTTGGTCCTTTTTTTAACTATTGTTATTTCATCTGTTCTTGGTCAAAAAGATAGAGATGCTTATGAAATTCAGATTTAGTTTGTGAGTGTCCTTCCTTCAAAAGGACTGCAGTAGCAAAGAGGAATACTTAAACTATAGAAGGGAGAACATAGGAACGAATCTCTTGCTTTCTTTCATCACCCTATCTGGCAAGTGAAATGCAGAAACCAGTGAAGTGAATGTAAAAGCCTCCATGAGGATAAAGAAATCCCTTTGTGGTTCAGCTGCAGTATTTCCTGAATCCAGGAAGGCAGGGCAGGGAGCGGCATTTTTCTGCGTGCATCCTCCTCAGTACACTGTTTTATCTTCAAGGAAAATACATTCTTTCTGTTGTCTAAATCCCCTGACGGCTCAGACACACACAGGGTGACAGGAGGCCTCTTTATTCCAAGTATTAAATTAGCACGGACTCTTTTTTTTTTTTTTTTTTTTTGAATCAGGAAAACTCATAGAAGGAATTTTGAGTGAAGTGTCAGTGCCAGTGTCTCTCAGCAGTTGAGGCTAAAGACAGCACTAATTCATTCTAGCCTTAAAATATCTGACCAAATTCAGAAAGGAATGCTTCTTGGAAAAATGAAATGAGATAATTCTTGGAAATGCCCTATCTGACAGCTTTAAATATGGCAGCCATCTTTACACATGTCTTTGTCAACCATGCAAGAGTTTCTGTGCTAAACTTCTGTTCCTTTTTTGTTGTAAGTAACTTGTAGATTACTAACTGGGGAAGATGACCCAATTAAATAAAACCAAAACATGGTAGATTTTCCACTTGATTTTTCTTTTGCTATTCATCAGCATCCCATGCAATTTGCACTAAATTTGTAGTACATTCAGCCTTTTTTTTTCTCTGTAAATTTTTACATGGAACATTGAAATGAAAACCCAACACCTTTTCTTAAATAATAATAGAATATATATTGTCTACTGAATTTTCTTTTTCAGTTAGTGATTCCAGGAAGATGCTGTCTGATCAAAGCCAATTAACAGAATACTGTTTTCAAATACTTGTTTTCAGAAATGGTTAAAGGGTTTATGTGTTATGCTGTAGCAGCAGGCTTGTTTCAGCCTTTATCTTCCTTTTAAATAGTTCATGGGTTTACATGCATCAGCTGAGTACCAGTGGGCATTCCAGTGAACCCTCTGTTTCCTCCCAAATGCAGTAGAATTGATGTTACGATAGCTCCACTAACATTAGAGCTGTACAAGGTAGAAAGAAAGTCTAAAATGTTGGTTTGACTCATGCTTTCTCTTACTCTTATATTAGGAATTTGGTCAACTTTTTAAGCGAATATACTTCTAGCAGAAAAAAGTAACTGTGAGTGATTTTACCTGAGCAAACTGTTCATGATTTCACATGGAATTACAGAAAGGCTGAGAGACCTGGAAGAGAAATTGCTTGCTTTTGTTAAGTTTAACAAACTTGTCCTAGTTTGAGATTCAGGTGCAATTGCCTCAGGAGGTAGCTAGTAAGCAGACTTCATAAACTGATTGATGTTTACAAACCCCTTGAGACTGACAGTTAATCTGTTCACAGATGAAAGTCAGTACTTTTTTTAATGAGAACTCTCCTATCCAAAGATCCATTATGTATTTTGTGTATTTTTAATGCTGAGAGTAAGAGATAGGAACTTTCCTTAAAAGATTCTGTTGTCTTTTTCTGTTTTTTTTTTTTTAAATACAAATTTGGATTTTCTTTTTAAGTTATATACATGAAATAGTTATGGTATTATTTTGCTGCAATTGTATGTTTCTAAGTAAAAGCAAAGGTGCTTTTGTGTTACAATTAGAGATGTTATATTTCTTCTCTTTTACTAAAGCTAGGTATTTTGGTTTCTTATATGTTACTGCAGAACTGCATATCTGAAGTAGCTCTTCAATCATAAACTGTTGGGTTTTTTTTCTATTTCATCAATAGTTTTGTAGTCTCTAGTGTAGTGGTCGTCCAGGTTTGCAGAGAAATTCTGATCTTGTTTGCAGCAGTGCTAGTTTGGCATAGTGTTAAGTTTCAAGTTACTTTGTGCTGCAAAGAAAGGCTGTGGTTGTGACCATGAACAATTCCATCCAGTTCAGTTGGATAAAGCTTGAAAATGTAGTAGGCAGGTATGGACAGATCTCTTGTCTTAATGTGGAGAACAGAACACTAGCTTCTGGGTTTCAGGAAATTCTGCCTGTGTGTTTTTGTAGAGGAAAAATTAAATGCATGTGGAAAGAATTAGTTATATGGCTTATTAAATGGGAATGTAGTACAGTTTTCTGTGCTCAGAAACTGATCCTACTAATACTCAGTTAGACTTTGATGAGTTTTTTTCTTATAATTTACAGAGGATATACTGCTTTCTGGAATGATCAGCAGAGAGAGGGCCAAAATCACAGTTACTCCTGATTTTTTAATTTTACTTTTCTACTTTTCCTTAAAAAACAAGAGTATTGATAATTTTGTGCCTATGCTATATATTTATTCACAAAAATGAGTTTGCTTTGTGAAGAATTGCAGAAAAGGTAAAGCTTTGTTTTAATGGAAACGGTATTGTTTCAATTTGTGCAAAGAACTTTCATCATTGGAGATTTTGTTACACACTGCAACATCTGAATTGGTGTATTCTTTTTAAAGGTTTTCAAGCACTGAGTAAGTATCATAATTGGAGCTTTCATGTTGAAAGTGTTTTGGACTCTGGTTTAGTTGGCAGTTTGCTCACTATCTTTTTGTGGTAACGTAGATATTCTGGAGGAGAAGTGGGGGGAAATCCAGAAGGACAGGTTGGCTTCCTGACAGGGTTTTGACGGAAAATTTCTTTAAGTTTATTTGGTTTTGCATTTTCAGTCCAGAGGCTTTGCCATAGGCAACCAGCATACAAAGTACCTGTAATGGCAGCTCTACATTTAGCTGTCAGCGCAGTGGTATAATCTGCAAACCTTCAGCTTGCCTTAAAAAGGGGGAAAATGCTTCTTTCATTTAGCTCTTGAAGTGAGGTGTTATAGTTGTGAGATCAACATAGTAGTAAACATTTCTGCATGATTTCTGTCAGAAAGTACCATTAAGGCTCCAGTGTCAGGTTTTCAAAAGGTGCCAGTTTGAATCTCTGACCCATTCTTACAAACTCTGGGGCTGGCTGCCTGTGATCATTCACATCATTCAGAAGAGTCACTCGTGAGCTCCATACTAAAACTCACACTCTGGCTTTTTAAATCTTTTTACTGTTCCTTTGAGGGCAGTCAGCTGAAGGGGACTCTTCTGCTGTTGAGACCCCTCATCATGCTTGGTCTACATTGCATTGCTTCTTACCTGGCACTGAACACGGTGCTAGTACATATTGGTAGTAATGCTACCAGAACCATGGTGCTGCAAGGCTGTGTAATGCCAGGGAAAAAAAACGTTGACCTGTGAAAGGTGGTATGCTGATCTGGGAGGCTACAAATGAAAGACACACAGCATTTTGACTCCGGTTGGGCAGGAGAAGTGATGGGACTCTTTATGGACAACGGTAGTAGTCTGTCAAAGGAAAGGCCTGAGAGGTTAGAGGCGCAGTGACAGTGATGTCTAGTTAATATAGCTCAGATTTCATTATGCTGGAGAACCAGATATCCAAATTTGAATTCAGCAGAATTTGGACTTTTAACAGCAATGAGAATGCTAATGTTCTACACTGGTTTAGGAGTTTAACTGTATTTAATTACAATTCTAAAAGCTCTCTAATACATAAAAGAATTCTGTTACGATTTGTCTGAATATTTTTTAAAAAGGGAAAATATTTGTTTCTTCCACAGCAGAGGAAAATAATGGTTGGTAAAGCTAGTTTGAAAATAGTGTGAGGAGTCTGACATGTTCTGCTGTGTGTAATCTAATACACAGTAATGGTGTGCTGCTCAATTTCACCAAATGTTAGTTTCCTGCCTCCTAAAAATGTTGAAGTATTTTAAAGTACCTGTATTCTGAGCTCCTGTGGTTTACTGTCTGACATATGAGATCAGGTTATTCTTGGGTCATGTTTTTGAGATTTCCCCTGCAACCATAAGGATAAGAAATATGTATTTACATGAAAGATGAGAATATACTGTGATTTCTTGACCTCAGGAGTTGGAACTTTAAGAAGGACATAACGTCTCACATTCCCATGATAAAATACTTAAATAGACAAAAGTAGAGTTAGAAGAAGTTAAAAAGTAAAATAAGAAAGGGAAGTAAGGGGAGTAGAAAACTGGAGTATCCGGTATGTGTTATAGAATATTTCTTCTCTCCTGTTGTTGGACATGATGAATCATTTGAGTTCAAAACTTTTTATATTCTGTATTTTTATGTTGCTTAGTTTAGCGTAAGAAAAAGTCTACTCTTTACAATTGGACATACTCAACTAAGTTGTCCTCCAACTTCTGTATCTCTGCAGTTTTACTCATTTTGGCGACAAACACTCAGTGGTCTGCTTTTGAGATGTAATAATTCATTTTTGCACCAGATTTTCATTGTTGCTTTAGTCTTTATTTGTAAATAGATCTTGCTCATTTTCTAAAATAAAATCTTCTCTTCTGCTTGCTTAGTCATGGCAGGTTTTTTGATGGATTGGGCTGTTACAAATCAAAGTTTCTTCTATTCAGCTATAATATGAAAAAGAAAGAGAGATTATATACATATCTTGCTCCAGGATTACCCTTGTGAATGAGGGTCCATTTCAGGAAGCACTTGTGACATTTGTGAGAGGGAATGACGCTTGGCTTCCCTGTGGGCCAGGAGTGAGAACTAGCAGATTTTGACAGAGTCCCTGGCAGGATCGGGCTATTCAGGCTGGGGGATTGTGCTGTTGAAGGGGTGACTGTAAAACCATAGGCTGTATCCTGGTTAGATTTTAAATTGATGATTTATTTGTTACAAACTTCAGTAAAAGGAGGTGCTGTACCTTTAAGTAGCACATGCCGTCTAACCATCAACAGGCATCTTTTGCAAGTTGCTTTAGCCTGTTTCTCCAATCATGCCTGCCTAAGTCAATAATGCATTGCCAAACCTCCTCGTGCATTAAAGGTTACCGTTTAGCTTGTTCCATGAATCACAGCAGATGCATAACTTGGCAGTGACCATTTCTGTCCCTCCCCTTCTTTGCTTTCTACTCACTACAGCCCCCCAGCTCACTGCTAGCTGAGCCCCCTCCCCCAGCAGGGAGAAGTCATTACATGAAGAGATCAACTTACCAGTTGTCTTCAGAGCAGTGCTGAGAGCAAAGCTCCTGGTCGTTCAGTGAGTGCTCTCAAAAGGGGGAGAGGGAGAGAGTTGTACCTACAAGAACTGTGATCCTGAGACACACAAGTGCATCTGCTAGCTGTTAGTACTTGGCAGAGGGTTTTCTCCTCCAGGGTAGCTCTAACTTTGGGTAATAATGTTTGTCAGCTACCTGATACTAACGTTGCTCTGCTTTCAAACAGCAGTGTTAGCAAGACCTGGGGGTGAGGTAAGCAAAGTATAATGTCTTGTCAAAAATTGCTTTGTCAGAGTTGTATTTTCTTCCCATTTGTTAAGATGGATTGTGAATGATTTTTATGTTGGTAGACATTTTAAAACTGTATTGTTTTCTTCACATGTAAAAAGCTATAGTTTTGGTTTGATTTAGGCTTTGGGGTTTGTTTTGTTTGGGGGATTGTTGTTTGCTTGGTTTGGGGGTTTCTTTGGGGTTTCTTTGCAGAAGCCTATAGATACTAAGGGAGAGTAGTTTGAAAGTTAGGTTCTTTGGATTTGATATACAATATGCTTTCTGTGAGATGACTGATTTGTGAATTTTTCTTTACTAACATAAAGAAATATGATACTCTTTGCAGCAGTAAATGGTACTGTTCTGTTCAGATTTTCTAAAAAAAAAAAAGAAACGTGCTGGATTGAGAAAGTTTTTACAAAGGCTTTATTTTGGGGATGTGAGCATGTAAAAACACCAGGTTGTGTTACTTTAATACTGTTCTTTTTGTGCAGACATATTTAACGTTTAATATGTGGCAGAAAGAACTTGATTTTTAAAAATGCATATGATATTATTAGAGGGACTTTGTGCATTCTTAACATGAGAAATCTAAAATAATGGAATAGAACAGCCCTTGTTATACTCTAAAAAGTTGCTGTTTGATTTACAAAGAGCCATTTCCAGATTTTTGTTCTCATCAGTTTTTCATCAAGTTCTTATTTCATACCAAAGCAGAAAATTGCAGTTACTCATTTGTCATGTAAGAAATAATTCCTCAAGCATAGTACTATTAGATATGAAATATTCAATCTAATGAAATTGTTAGCAGAAAACACATTTAATACTCGTTTGCTTTAAACTGAAATGTATAGTTATGCATTTTAAAGGCATCATTGGATTGTTTTGTTCAATAATATGCCTGCCCTAAGTAAAACTTCTGAAAACAGTAATTCTTCTTTAGAGCTTTATCTTCTGTTAACCCTGTCATAAGTTCCTAGTAGCCTAGTAAAGTCCAAAGCAATTACTTTCCCTGATAAAAGAAAGTGGAAGTGAACTGGAAAAAGCATATAGTCCAACAGTGTGTGATTGACGCTCTTGGTAGCTTGTATGTCTAGATACAAACTGCATTTTGCTCTCAGGGTGTCTTAAAAAGATAAATTGTAACAGTTTTGATTCAAGAAAATGCCTTTTAATAGAATCTTGTGCTGTCTTGGATGTAATTGAAACAGGGAAATATTTTCAGCAGAAGCTCAGGGCATTGGGATGAATTGATGATTGAAGCAACTGAAAGCTGATTATTGCCTTCTACTTGTCACTGAAATTTTTAACTTCCTGATTAACTTCCTGTGTTATTGAGCAGAGAGAATGATAGATGGGCTTACCTTGTCTGTACAGAGGGACCTTAGACTGTATAGTGGCTCATATGGAAGATATTTTTGCCACCGCTGCATGCACATGTGGTCTTCAGAGATCCATATAAAGAACAAATCTAGAGCAGCAACAGTGTTCCTGCCAATTATCCTCGTTAGCAAGGAAAATAAAAGCAGTGCTGTCTTCTTACCTGGAAATGAACTTCTGCAGTAAAAGTGCAGTGTGGAATGCTTTAGCATCTAATCCATATGCCAAGTACTGTACTGTTGTTCTTAATTTTTCAGCTAATATAGGAGACAGAATATGAAAAGTGGCCTTCTACTTTATCAGTGAATCTTAATTTGTAGGCTTTAGTAGGTAGTGAGAAGTCTTCTCCTTTATTATGTTTATATGGCTGATTTTGAAAATTACATAAAACACACACTATGTCTACTATTATTAATATAGTAGTTTGTCCTGTATTGTAAGAGATCACCCAATAATCTCAAGTATTTATTTTCCTGCAAGGGAAATAATAAGGGAAATAAGCTGCAGAGTCTTGGATACATAAATATTATTTCTCTATGAATTACTCAGTTAAGATTTTTCCTGTGGTGGACAGACAGTGAATTGAAGACAGGGAAAGTAAATGATAAGCCATTTTTAAAAGGAACCTGTATTAAAGTTTTGTGCTCTTTTGAACTGTTCTCTTTACTTTTCTGAATATTTTAATTGATTTATAGGTATGTATTTTTAAAAGTTCTGCTCATAAAAGTGTCAGTGTTTAATAGATTATAAAGTCGATGGGAAGTTGCTTTTCTTGCCAGCTTGCTCTCTCCGTGTTTTTATGATGCAGAATTTCGACCATTCAAGAAACAGAAAATTGCAAAAATCCAACTGTTATGTTTTTACCCTTATAACTTTTAAGGAACACCTAACACTTGTTCTAGTGTGTGTTTAATTATGTTGTGCTTTACATTTGTTGTTAAGGAATGACTTGGCATGAAGTCAGTGAAACTGCATTACATCACTTTTCCATTCAGGAGGGAAATAAGGTTGCATAGCTCTGCAACTTATACCACATTTGCAGTGGCCAAGACCAAAATTTTTCTGTGTGCTTTTTACCAAATAAGTGTGACTGTCTTCATAGAATAATAGAATAGTTGGGTTTACTACATACGCTGGGCTTGAGAAATCTTTGAGCAGCTAGAGTGTCTTTTTGAGGAATAACCTATCCCATATTTTCAAGTCTTCCTAAGCATATAATTACTCCTCACCCATTGTCAAGCAGGTAGCCTTACAAATACTGTTTTCTTGGTATACATGGTAGATGTTTGTATTTTAAGAAAAGAATTTCACCTTCCTTGAGGTGTTAGTTCTTTCAGCTGAATTCTTCTCCCACTGTAGCATCTTCTTTAATCTTGTGCACATTGGCCATGAATCAGTACTATCAGTACTACCTGGGTCAGTGAACCTATGCACTATAAACTCACTGGCCTGACCTCCTCAGCAAAAAAGCATAATCAAATTGTACAATTCTGAGTTTTGTTTGCATTGTTTTCTATGAGCATTAAAAAACTTCAGTCTAGCTGTCAAAATGTGTGGGCAAGGGGAACTAAGCTTAGCATGTAACTTAAATTTTGATTTGATCTGTATCTTAATGTGTCAAGACATCATAATCTGACTAATCATAAAAATACATGATATGACATAACACGACTTTCAACAGGTTTAAGTGAATATGAACTGGTTTGTAAGATTTAAACCTTATTGTTTTCAGTTCTTGAATGTTTTTTGTTCAGGAAACAAGATGTTTTGCTACAGCTAATATAGTAAATAGTTGTTTATACAGGCAAAATTTTTATTTAAATATATGGATAATATTTACCTTTAAGAATATTTGAATACTAGATGCAGAAGAGCTTTCTTTGTGAAGCAGTTAACATGAAGTGTAGAAGATAATAAATTCCTCAACAGTTGGTTTAATATATTTTTTTATTATAAATTCTATGTTAGTGTAATCACAGATGTGAAATGCTTCCTTTTGGAATTTGGGTATAAAAGAGGGTGAAAACATTACATTCTACCTACTAAAATGCATAAGGGAGCCTGAGCAGCTTTGAATCTGAATCTTTGTGTGCTACAGAATCTGGTGGTTCTGACCAGTGGCTTCTGGGTTGATACTTGAAACAGTTGTTTTAAGCAGTGTCCCATGTTGAAGAGACAAATGCAGAAGACCCTGTTGTCATGAGCTTCCATTCATTTCTGCTTTTGTAGTGGCTGTCTCTGCAATATGTAACTTGTTCACAGGAACCAGAGAAGAAAAGAGAACTTGTCAACACTTTAAAAGATCATTCAGTTCTGAACAGGTTCAGGTGTCACAATCCCTACTACACAAATGCAACCCATTGCGAGAAACTTAAGATCACTTAGAGGTTCAAAGCATATTTAACAGAAAAAGCAGCAAAGGTATTCATGACAAACTTTAGAACATTTGGTTCAGTTATTAATCCAAATTATATGGTCATTGCACCCAGTGACAGTTCTTCTTCTGGCCAAAAGAAAATATACTAGTAAGTTAAAAGGAGTACTTTTAGCACTGCCTTTGTAGGTGAACTGATTTGATTCATGCCTAAAAATAGGTAGATAGATTGTTTTGGTTTTAGAAGGGATAAAAGAGAGTCTCTGTTAGGCCTGAATCATTTCTCCCATTCCTAGTTATTATCTTTCCTTCGTTGCTGAAGATGTGTGATCCATATTGTAAGCTTGAAGTTGTGATTTTGCTTCTAAAACTTTGCATGTGGGCACATACCCATGCATGTGTATGCGCAGAATTAATTCTGTGTTCGACAGGGCTGTGGAAGAAAAACCTTAATAAGGCATTTTAAAAAACATCTTCAGGATATGTGAAGCCCTGTGTGGAATTCTTTCCTGCCTGCCCAATCAGTTTCTGAGGTTAGCTGAGAAGTAGAACTCATCCCAGCATTGACTTATTTCTGTGTGGTAAAATATGAATGGAGCTCCCTTGTTGATCATAGAAATAGACCGCTTAAGCAAGAGGAAAAAAAGTCAAGTACATTTCTCTAGAAGTACAGTGTGGAGAATGAGCAAGGCAATGTTTACACTACTTGACTGTTAATGATCCTCATTTGTTGCATTCAGCTTTATATTACCAGCCATATTGGAGTGGCCTTAATTACTGTTTATCTGTGGATTTTGTTGTCTTCAATTTTCTTATGGTAGTCCTGTGAGGTAGGCGAGTGCTGTTACACAGCTTACTTACAAATGCCTGAGCCACAGAGGTAAAATACCATTCAGAAGCTCAAAACAGTTATCAATAAGAACAGCTTTTAGATATGCTTGACAAATCAGCTTTTCCAGCACCATAATGGTTTTGTATCCTAGTACTGTCTCAAAGAAACTCTGTATGGCCATGAAATTAACTAGTTAACTTTTATCTGCTGAATCACCAGGCTACAGTTACTAATACAACTTCTTCAATTATAGTCAGGGAGCACATGATATGACCCAACAAAACAAGCATTTCCATTTCTGACTTTCATGGGGCTAGCATATAAGAAAACATAATTTCTCCCACTGAAATACTGACAAAAATAATTTCTCGTCTTTGTACCTGAGTATTCCCATCTGCAAGCCAAGGTTAAAAGGACTTCCATTGATTCTCCTGAGAAATTGATATGTCACCTTGACTACATTTTCCCATAAAACATCACCCTTAACCCTTCTGTTTATGAAGCATGAGAATACTTGAGAGTCTTTGTAAACTGGTAACTAAGGAGGGATTGAACTATTTATTTATTTAGCATACATAAAAGAAAGTTACTCGGATTTACTTTACAATTACCCTATTCTGAGTTAGAAAAAACAGATGGTGATTTACATATGGCAGTAATTGCTGACATCACCAGTAGAACATCTGAAAGTGAGACATACCATAGTTGAAAAATAACCCTGTCAAGTAAATATCCACAGACATGGCCAAATTATAAGAATATGCTCTGTATTGCTGTTGCTGTAAGTACTACAGAACAGGTTTATTTGGCATTCTTGCCTCACTCTCCCTAGCCTTTATTGTCTGTCTCAACCACAGTATTAGTAACACAACCCTATTTTGCTTTTAAAACTTTGATGTAAACTTAGTGTAGTACATGTTCTGTTTAAAATTAATTACATTCTAGCAAATGCCTTAAAATGTATTCTTTCAACCTTTGTGATTAAGTGGAATAAATGTTCTTCCAATTTTCTTCTCAAGATTTCTTTAGGGCTTTTAGTTCTCCCTATACTGTGTATCCTTGCCTATTCTTGTGGGAAAGGCAGAACTAGAATATTAACAGAGCGATGTGTACTGGCAGAATCCTGTAAGGATACCTCCGTAATAGCTCTGAGATCATAGGCCTGTATCCAAAGCCTTTTGACTTTGGGCTCTGGTTCAGGCTATGGTGAGCCTCTTGTTCCATGCTCTAAACATCTAAAAGACAGATTGAGGACTACAGTAATTCCCACAGTAATTACAGTATCATGCTCAGTCCTACATACTTAAGCTAAATTCATTAAGCCATTACTACATTAATGGGTGCGTGTGATGGATGAGCTAATTTGTTTCTTAGACATGGTTCATAGACCATTTTCTGGAAAGCTGTCTGAGAAATTTGTGGGATTACTTATGAGATAGACATATGTTTTAATACTGTGAATTTTACACCTGGAAATACTATTTTACCTAGAAACTTACGAGTTCACAGAATACTTTTATTGTATTTCATTATAAGTATCAAGTCTCTTGCTTTCCTTTTTTTTTTGGGAATAATTCAGTTACAGTTGAATGCTAACAAATGTATTTTTATCACTGTAATGTAAATGTTTTCTCTTCTGGCACAGCAAGTTTAGATTGAATTTCTTAGAATTTTAATAGTTGTTCCAAACATGCTGAGTGTATAAATAGAATGATGAATTTAGGAGGTGGGTATTTTGTGTTAGGATGTATTGAAAGGTATTCACAAACAGCAGAAAGGGGGGGAATACAATCTAGTAAGGAAAACAAGTCTGGAGTTGTTTTATAAATCGTAACAATCATTATATAAATATATATATGCAGTCTTTCTTCTAAAGAAGACTTCTTTGGTTTTTCTATCTCTTTACGGTAATGCTATAAGGCTCTGATTTTTTTTTTTTTTTTAAGTGCTCTGATGTATAATAGGGCACAGGAATGTGTTCCAAGGCCCATAAAATCTTTAATTAAAAGAATGGAAATTCTTGTAAACTCTTGGTGGTTGCCTTTAAGTAATATCACTTCTTAAAACACTTCCCCCCCACCCCCCAGTGTGTGAGATTATCTTTCTTTTTATGTACAGTTCTGTTAAGTTCTGCATGGGGATGATGTACACATTCTAAGGAGACTAGTTGATTAATAGAATTACGTGGCCTCTTGCAACCAGGACCATTCTGGAAATAAGAACCTGGCACACAAAAGAGGCTGTGCTAAGTAACTAAACAAATGCCCTGCTGTTAAAGTCAAGACTGTAATTTTGCTACAAGCTGTCTTGCAGGTATACTGCTATAGATGGATTACTAGCAGTGCTCTGTGGCTCAGAGCCTGTGAGTCAAGAGTTTGAAGGAATTATGGAGTGATCAGGAATGTGAAGCAAATTTTCATTGCGTGGTTAAAACCCAGTGGATAGAAGGGGACTGGTATATGTGACACATACCCCTGTCCTTACTTGATCTGTTCCTTCCATATTGCTCACTATTGATTGCTGCCAAAAGGACAGCAGCAGGGATCAAACATCATTCTCTGGTGTGTTTAAGGACCCAAAGGCACCAACACAGCGATTATATCACTGACAGCAGCTACATTGCATCTCTTTAAAGACCCCTTCTAAATGAGACACATGAAAGTGGAGCATAAGAGAGTATTAAATTAAAGGTTTGCCTGTGTATGTCATTGCCTGAAGCTGTCGATCTGTTTCTTCATGGGTTACAGGTATTATTTTCCCAGTGTGTGGGTTGTGAGGAAGGTTTTATCAAGAGACAGAAGTTTTTGCAAATTTCCACTCCCACCTATTTGGCAGACACAGGAGAGTGAGGTGAATTAGGAGTCAATAAATTAATCCTTCCAACCATAACTGCTTTTTGACTGCAGCATAATGTTTGCTTCCATTTTTCATGAGATTTTTTAGAAAATATGATGGTGGTGGAAATAAATCCTTCAACGTTTTCTGACTTAAAGGAAAAATAATTTTCTTGTTAAAATACATTGGTTGGAAACCACTTCTTTAATTGAAAATCTAAAAGGTTTGTTTGGTTTTTTTTAACTGATATTTGAAAATATGTAGGTCATCACAGGTAAAGGATAACATAGCAGTTGGAAGCTTTAATACAATATTCTTCCGTGCTTCTTGTAAGTTAAAATTATAGAAGCAATGGTAAAAACATGTGGAAATGCTGCATTTTAATCCCAAAGAGTTAATAGATTTACCGTAAGAAATTACCTCCTCTAAGGAAATATCTCTTCTTTTTCTTAATGTAATAATTTCAGTATACTTTTGAAATGAGTTTTGAGTTACTGCTGCAGAGACAACAAAAACACATTTGATAACATTCAATGTATGGAGGGCATGTTACCATCTGTACATGAATAGAGCGTTTGAAACACGTGCTGGACCCTTGCTTGTAAGTACTTGAAAACTGAGATTTATTTAGTGCTCGAATGAGCAGGTGATAGTGAAGTATTCTAGCCAGGGGCACCAACTGTTTTGATGTTAGCTGTGAGCCAATATCCTCTAGAAAAGCACAAGGACACAGAATAACTATATAAATTACTTTTCTTATTTCCTCATTAAATGAAACATTCTCTGCTTAAATGGTAGAATTGTATTTGAGCCAATCTGTTGAACTGAAAACATTTTTTAAAAGTATTTGCTTATGTATTTTGAAGAAGGTCAGGCACAAATTTCCTTGGTACTGTGGAGAAAGTGGAAGAGGATAAGTGACAGAGGCATAGTAGCCCCCTGTCATAAAGGGTAACACACACATACCCCCCTCATGAGGCGATTAGAGCATCATTTGCTCTATGGCTGCATCTCATCCTTTTGAATTTTTCAGGTAGTCAGGTGATTGTCTTAGTATTTCCAGGTTGACTATTCAATGCTATCCACAGGCTCCCTGATTGATCATACACCAAATGCTTGTAATATGTTACATTCATGGAGATGCTCAGTTATTGGTGATATGATGGCAGAGGGAACAACAGTGCATTGCCAAAGAAACCAGTAACTAAGAATAATCAACATAAGAAACAGAACAGATATTTCTTCAGCTGTTTTATTATGGTTCAGGAAGTTAACGAAGCTAAAGCAAATCAAAATGATAAGCAACTCCACTATCAGACCATTCTGATAGTGAAAGTAAGAAATACCTAATGTCTTAGTGTGGCTCATCAGAGACTGTGTCCTGCCTTTTCTTTCTGAATGATCACCGCTTCTAATTGCCAGACAAGAGTAAGAAGTGCCAGGAGTAACAACTGATGTCATGATGCTTAATTTGTAATGATAGGAATCAGTTTCTAACCACAGAAAAATGATTAATAGAAAAGAAAACCATGCTTAGGGTTCAAATAAAGGTAAATCATCATCATAACTTATTCATCAGAATAACTTTTTTCAGAAGAAATCAGGAAGATTAGTAGTTTTATTTTTAGTTGTACTGACTTCTTTATAGCTGCGTCAATACCAAGAGGCTTTAAAAAACCTTAGTCTCAGTGAGAATTGGGCCAGGAATCTATCTGTGTTCTCATTCCTAATAAACTACTAAAATATCACACTATTTTAAAGGTGATAATAAATGCTGTTTACTAAGTGTGGGTTTTTTCTTTCCATCATTTACACTTTTGTAGTGGATACCTTGAGTCACTATTCTAATGTTAATTTTGTCATTTTCTTACTACACTGGATTCTGTGTGGGGAAAAATGAACCATTTAATTCTTTTATGATTTTCCCAAAGGCATTTTTAGGAAAGAAGAGTCAATATGTATCTGCTTACAGGACAAGATACCAGGGTACTGAAAATTAGGAGTTACTTGGCAAAATCTTATACATTTTTCCATGTTGTCAGAAGTCAGTATAGTGATCCACAGAAGTCCATTAGACTTTGGAAAGAATGGTAGCTGTAGCTCCAGCCGTATACATGAATGTTCATTTTAAGAATTGTTTGAGAGCAGATAAGATCAAAAGTTAACATCTGCAGCTGTTTCCAGCTGCTAAAAAAACATTAAGGAGCTGGTGAGTATGCCACTGAAGTCTTGGAAGACAAATGCAGGGACTAGGAGAACGAAGACCTTAAGCCCACTGTAGGAGAGATTCATAGAATCATAGAATCAACAGGTTGGAAAACAAATGCATTTAAGATCATAAAGTCCAACCATTACCCCAGGACTGCCAAGTCCACCACTAAACCATGTCACTGAGGGCCTCATCTGCACAGTTTTTGAACACTTCCAGGGGTGGTGACTCCACCACTGCCCTGGGCAGCCTGTTCCAATGGCTGAGCACCCTCTCTGTCAGGAGATTCTTCCTAATCTGTAGTCTAAACCTCCCCTGATGCAGCTTAAGGCCATTTCCTCTCATCCTGTCGCTTGTTATGTGGGAGAAGAGACCAACCCCACCTCACTACAGCCTGCTTTCAGGCAAAGCTATAAGTGTCCCTCCTGAGTCTTCTCTTCTCTTCTCCAGACTAAACCCCCACCAGTTCCCTCAGATGTTCCTTGTAAGACTTATTCTAGCACCTCCATGTCTTTCTTGTAGTGAGGGGCCCAGAACTGAACAAACTGCCCTTTACAATAGCCCCTTTTTTTGAGCTGACTTACCTTTACATGAGATTGAATTGTTTGGTGCATAGCAAGGGTACAAAGTCTTTCCTGTATGTTATCTGAAACAAGTATCTGAAAACATCTACTCTACCAGCCAGATCCTGACTTCTGACTACCAAAATGAAAGAAGACAGTCTGAAAAGGACAGGTACTGTAAAAGACCAGAGCAGGAGGGAGCATTGGTGGATGACCTTCCATATTCTGCTTCTCTAGAGTTAAGGCTGAATGTTAAGATACTGTCTTTTGAAGGAACTATTAAAAGAGAGCAGTGACATTAAAACGTTAAAAGAGATGTTCAGTGTTAAAGGAAGTGCAGTTACATTATTTCCTGTAGAATTTATTTGGTGTGTTCATCTCAAGGTTTTTCACTCAGCTCAAGGTTTTTGTGGGTATCTGGTAAAAGGGTCATAAGTTCCAACTGAAATATAAACAAAATCTCCATTTTTAAAAACAGTTTATTAGTTTAGGCTAGAGAAAGCCATTAAAAATCATAGACCTTTATGCAGCGTAGAAACCAGTATGTTGCTGAAAACATCTTCAAAAAACCTTTTTACAAGTGCCGGGAACAGTATTATGTACTTAACCTTTAAATGGGCAATAAGAGTCCACCTGAGTCAAGCTTGCTTTTCAGAAGTGCAGCCAACACTGCAACACATAGATACTTGCAAATATGCAAGGAACACCCTGGTAGATCAAGGCATTTTCTAAAAACCACACAGAATGTGGGGATTTGTAAAGCTGCAAAACTGTGCTCCAGCTTTCTAACCCTCTAACCCTCAGCACAGTGCATTTAATCCTGCTTCAGCAAGAGGCAGTAACAGTGTTTCTGAAGAAAGTAAGTTATGCTTTTATTTCTGTTAGAAAAAATAAATACCAGTTTCTTCTTGTAGCTACAGGTAAAACTACACTTACAGGTTTCTCCAGTTAGAGTTTTGTGTCTTCTTCGTAAAAATAATTAGAAGTATGTTTTGAGTCTGTGGTACCATTTGGAATAAAGATCCACAGAAGTACAGTTTTATCCACTGCAACAATGAAAAAGTAGATAAGTAATACCTGACACACCTACAGTCAGGAGTCACTTGATGAATTTAGTCATTACTATATCCTTCAGCATTTGTTTGTCCTGATTCCTAACTGGCACTGCTGGCTACTATGTTAGTACTACATACAAATAATAATAATAACCCAATGTTTAGCTGGGCTACTCTTCTGGTTCTGAGAGATAAAAACCCTACTGGAGGAACTTAAGGAATACTTTACCCTTTCCCTTTCTATTCAAGTCATATATATGCCAATAATGGAAGGAAAGATACAGTTAAGTCCATTTTACTGAGGAAAGAACATATAATAAGGAAATGGATTTTGGATGTTAGTGTCTAAATATGTGCCCAAGAATGGGGAATAAACAAAACTTTACAAATTTTCCTGTTGGAATATTAATTTAAAATTCAAGTGTGTGTGTGTGTGTTCTTTTATTTCAGAAACAAATAATGTGGAGAAACACATTACTTTAGAAACAAGTTGGAGGATGTAAGTAGAATAACAAATGCCACCACTTTTTTTCCTTCTCTGATACAGTGCTCTACAGAATGTGGCAGTGGAACTCAACAGAGAGAAGTCGTTTGTGTTAGGAAAACTGAAGGTACTTTTGATGTTTTGAACCCCTATGAATGTTCATATTTGGAAAAACCTCCCAGCCAGCAATCCTGCTACCTCAAACCATGTGGATCTAAGTGGTTTCATACAGAATGGAGCACAGTAAGTCTGTCATGCTTTTCTAAATCCAGTTCTGTTTGATACATCTTTTCCATGTATATTAAAAAGGAACGCCATTTGGATAAAACTGTTTATCATGGAATTGCCTTAATCTTGCACAGGAAGGATACTAAAAAGAAAGCATACTCTTTAGCAACCAGTGAAGCTTAGGAAGGTTAGAAAATATCTTGAACGCAAGGAGACACTGATCTTTTCATTACTGATCTCTTCTTCTAAGAATCTTCCTGTTTTATAAAGTTGGTTTGCTCCTTAATGAGACTAGTGCACTAAGAAGTTCTTTTCAGAACTCTAGTTTCATTAAAATTAAAGAACATTTAATAAAAGAATGAGGTATGTATTCAGTTTTTAAAGTCAGTTCTACCATAATATTTTGCTGTAAACTCTCACTGTACTACTTAGAACTTCATTGAGAGAAAACTTACTGTAAAGCCTCATGTATCTCCAGTTTCCCCTGGAAGTGGACCAGCTACGTTTGCAAGTGCCATAAAATCCTTTGGTTGGACGTTTACCCAAAAAAAAATCAACATTTTTCTCTTAAATGAAAATCAGGCAGTCCATTGTCATCTTGGAATGAAAAATGGTATGAAAACCAGCAGAACGGCTGGTTCAAAGCCTCTGTATTAGGTTTTGAAACTGTCTAGTTCGTATCTTCAGCAGACTTTTCATATAACCTAGGATAAATGGCATTGTCTCTCAGTCATGGAGATTAAATGGCTGGCTAACACAGAATGCTGGGGTTTGTGTATAGTGTTTTGTATGTAACATCTAAATTCTGTCTTGGTTCTATTTTAAGTGCTTAAGATCTCTACAAGCCTGAACTGTAGTTCTTATTGCTGGATGTGGGATAATTACAATACTCTATACAGGCATGTAACAAGAGTAATTATATAAAAACCTGCAAGCATTCAGTTACTGCCACCACAGGGCTAAATCTTTTCTAAAGCGGAGAAAGGTTGTACTTAAAGATGAAAGAGCAATTAAAGATCATATTATTGAGAGTATTTTAGTTAGTTTGGTACACTAACTGATTTTATGATAGTGATTAGTTGGTTTTGCAATGTTAGGAAACTAAATAATTATGCCAAAAAGCTCAGAAAGAAAACATTCATACTAGTTTGGGCCTGTTAAGGTTTTAATCACTGTAAATGACCCAGGTTTAATTGAGTTTGTGAGCATTTAGGTCAAACTGGACAGTGAGCCAAATCTTAAAGACCTCAATCAGGCAAAATTCTTGAAATCAACACGGAATTTGTTTCAGTACGGGCAGAAATGTGTAATAATTGGCTTTAAAAATACCAAGTCAAGCAAGTACAAAAGTCTCTGGCTTCAGAAGCAGAGAAATATTTTCTTTAGAAATTCAAATAAACCCATAATGTTCAGTAATATTGTTGTGCTGCAAGAAGTGAAAAATAATCAAGTGCTAGAAAAAAGGCAATTAAGGTTATTCCTGATTCTATATAAATGGAGGCAAAAGGGCAGTGGAGGGCAGTACAGTCAAGTAGTGAAGTTCAGTTCAGCAAGTTCTTAAACTAAGAAATGTGAACACTATGGAAAAAGTAGATTTGAGACGTGTATAAATAACCAGAGCAGAACAAGGCTAATACGAGAAGCAAGTAGCTAAGTAATTCAGAAAGGGAATATTCTAGCATGCTTTCAGTTGCTCAGTGTCTATCATATTTACTGGTCTGGTTGTTGCCCCCGTGGTCATAAATGTTTTTTAACCTTTAACAAAATTGTGCCTGTATGTTAAGGGCTACATCGTTAGGAAAAAAAAAACCAAACCCAAGCCACTAGAAGTGGTGAAGTTGATAAAAGGCTACAGTGATACCTGGGTCTGGCTTCAAGGTTCCCAGTTTTTTCTTTCTGTATTTCCACATCTCATATGGCCTTCATGAACTTCAGCTTTTGTATTTCAGTGTTCCAAATCCTGTGAAGGAGGATTTCGGGTTCGAGAGGTACGGTGTCTGTCCGATGATATGACAGCCAGTACTCAGTGTGATCCACAGCTTAAACCTGAAGAAAAAGAACCATGTAACATGCAAGATTGTATCCCTGAAATAGGTAAGGAAGAGGAAGCTTCTGGTTTAAATATGGAACTCCATCTAGTGGAGAAAATATTTAATAGTCTTGGAAAGGTGTTGGAGTATATTTTCTTCAAGTTCAAGGCTTTATTTTTGCGTAAAATATATCTCTTTTCTATAGTGTAAAAGCAGGGTTTAATTTCCAATTAAAAACCTTTTTCTTGTAGCATGTAAGAAACTGGCTTACATTTGAAGTTGCTGAGAGTGTGAGAAATCTGCTTCTGTGAAAATAGAGGGTGTTTTCATGCAGCCTCCTTGCATTCTCAAAGGTTTCTCTTTGCAGAGTCTTTGAAACAGAAAAAGGATTGTGTATGATAGGATGGATGAAAGGATGTGTATTTTGTAACAGTATATTTTGTAAGGGCAATTAAGTCATTTTCTTTTATGCAAGGTAAATGCACACCTACATATAATTTGGCTTTGGAATTAGTCAATCAACTCATACAGATTTGATTTTAATAGTAACAAGGATGACTAGGGGAAGGAAGATGCAAGTGTATAGAAACACATTGTACAACAATCTGCAGCTGAGAATTATTTAAGTTAATAATTTAACTATATTAAAAAAAGGTGTACCAAAAACCAGCCACACACACACACACACACACAACCCCCCCCAAGAGGATAAATAGGAATAGGTGCATTTTTTCCACAGTTTTATGTATCTTTGTATTAAATATAGAAAATCTTGAATTATCTAACTAATTTGCATTGGTAGCCTATTTTAACCTGACAATGAATGTTTAAATATAGGTGCAAGGGATTTCACGTGGTAAAAAATAGGGGGTTGGTTATTTGTTGCTCTAGTACTGCTTTTTCTAGTTTCTTATCTCTTCCTTTTTCTCCACAGATGAGAACTGCAAAGATAAATACTACAATTGCAATGTGGTGGTTCAGGCCCGGCTCTGTGTCTACACCTATTACAAAACAGCCTGTTGTGCATCCTGTACACGTGTGGCAAACAGACAATCTGGGTTTCTAGGACGTAGATAACAAATACTTTTCTACTCAAAGCGGCAATCTCAGTCTTCAGATGGCGCTTGAACAGTGTTACTGTTTGACTACAGCAGGTTTTAGCTTCTTAGAGATGGGTTTTATATTTCTGAGTACATCAAGACTATGCTTAAATTTCACACCGTTTCAGTTACAGTTATTGTGCAATTATCTATTTTTAAAATGTTTGTTTTAAACCCACAATCTTTTTAAAGCATTAATTTTTAATGATACTATTATTTGCACCTGCTCATCAGATAACTAATTATTTAAAGAATATACCAGCCTTAGTATTGTGAAATTAATGAAAACTAGATCAGTCACAGGCAATTACTGGAGATTTTTGACCAGTATGGATACAGCTGCTGCATTATTTTCTGAGTGCTTACTCTTACTTCGTATTTTGGACTGCCTTAAATTAGGTGACTAAATCAGTGAAAAATGCACATGAGAAAAATTACTTCACAAAGAACCAGACCCTTGAAGATCCATTTACCATCAGTTTCTTAGAACTCTAACGTATATTTTTAATTACTTTGGTCCATTCATAATAAAGTAGAGTCACTGTTAAGCTCTCTCAGTTGTACTTTTAAGTAACTTCCTGTCCTCAGGCAGCAAATATATATATACACATGACTGCCAAAAAAGTGCCTTCATATTTAATTCATAAATTCTTGAAGTTATACTTTTCTAATTTTGTATGGATTTTAAAATACATAACCTACCAGAGTGCCACTAGACCCTTTAAGTCTTTAACAACTGCAGCTGTCACTGAGACAGATTAACCAGAATGTTGAAGAGCCTTTGCTGCTATAAAAAAGGTAATTGTTTCCTTTGGCAAGGTTTTCTTCCTGTAGAACAGTTATTTCAGTGAACTGGTATCTTGCCTAATGTCTTGTCTCTGCACTATTGCTTAACAACTATCATACCAAAGTACTTTGTCCAGACCCAGTCTGGATATGTCACCAGTTTCTGAAACAACCACCAAAGGATGCAGGCCTCTGTGCTTTATAGTAGTCTGTTACTTTTGGTACCAGGCAGCAGTATGACTGTAGTAGCTGAATATCTGTAAAAAGGAGATCTTAGCTACTGAAATTCTTCAGATTTTGATCAGTTATTACAACATCCTTGGCTTTTTTTAGTCAGTGTTCCATCCTGCAGACCTGCTCCTGTCACTCCTTTTGTACTACTTAAGAATGGCTCCAGACTTAGTGCTGAATTGCTGATTTTTCAATTCTGCAATTATAGTAGTCAGCCTTAGGACTTGCTAAAAGCAAAGTGAATGTGCTGTTTTACATTATCTGCACATTCTCTTTACCTGAGAGGTCTTTCAAATCTGTAAATAAGGCTGAAGGATAAACCAAACACTTCTGCATATTCAGCTGTTTATTACACCATATTTCTTATAAATTGGTGGTAACCCAGCTGTGCATCTATTTCTAAGGTGCCTACTTTCTTGAGTTCAAAAACCATTTTAATAATCTATGCTAAGTCACTCTCAGTGATATGATAAAACAGTGATTAAGTGTCCTGCTGCTGCTGAAGAGCCATATTTGAGCCTCACTGTGTGTTCTTTTCTTCTTATTGACTTGGTGGAGAGGATGTAGAAGACAGAATGGAGACAGATCTTAGATTTTTTTTATTTGGTCACTGGTGAAAAATGTATTTTGGACACGATGAACTACTATTGTTTGATTGAGTGAAATGCAGAAGCGTTTCCCCCAACGTTGATAGTTACTCTTTGTGACTACAAACCAATAATGTCTGTTTCTGTACACCCTGATCTGGCATTTTCCACTGTAACTAATTGATATAAAGCTGTTAGAAACAGAAATTAGAATTAGAAAACCTTTAATTTCATGAATCTTTCACAGTCATATTCCCTTGTTCCCTAAAGATTTATACATGAAAATAACGTACAGGTTTGTGATCATTTTATATTCCCTAGATTCTTGACCAAAGAATAATATGGAGAAAGTGCAGCATAAACAACTCTGGAATCCAGTGTTTGTAAATATAGATTTTCATCTGGATATCTCATTGCAGCAAATCTTGACATACAGTATGTAATTCTTGCTGTTGTCTCTTTTGTCCCAAGGAAGTGTATCGTGCCAGCTTGAGGGAAATACCTGTCCCATAAAAAGGCTTTCTGAAAATCACAAGGTAAATGAAATGCAGAGAGGAAATCAGGTTTGCAATCAGTTCACAGAACATACTCTGCTTGCACACACTTTTGGCAGTGGGGCAGCGACTCAGAACACAAACAGGTGATCCTGGTCTTTTATAAAAAATGATATTTTGCTCTGAAATTAGCCATTAGGTTATTTTACAAAGATGATCATCTTGTAGGCACCGTAAACAGAGTTCATGGGAGCTAAGTATCAAAGAATATATACATATACATATCACTGTAATCATGTATTTCATCTAATGTATACAGCTTTGTGAATTGAATGCAGTGAGTTATGACTGTACAAACTGTACTTTTTAGTAAAGGGACAATTTTCAGATGTATCAGATAAAACAAAAATAAGATTGTGTCACCTAATTAAACATCAGAGAATAAGGAAACTGCAGAATGTTGCAGAACTTAATCATTTATCATCTCTTCTTGTGTGTCAGCATAATCAAAGTAGTTGTTCCTGCTAAATGAACTAATGAATCTTTCTTTTCAGCACTTTTATGTAGTAATATTATGTACAAAGTGCTACGTAAGATTTCACCATCACACAAAGTGCACTTTTGAAAATGTTGCTATAGCAACTGTTTATTTTAATAGAGCAGTGCACCAAGTTGGGATGATGCCTGCAGAGGGCCTGATTTTACTTTCATTGTAAATCAGAGGTGGACTTAATGAATGCAGTAAGTAGACTTAGAGCAGATATAAAACCAATATAAGTAAGGGATGATGGAGCCTTTTGAGCTTGAAAGCTTTAATTTCTTTTTCTGACATTTTAACACCATCAAAATCCCACAGAATGGTGGGAAAAAAGCTTCCTTGCCTTAAAGATTTTCACCTTACACAATCCAGTAACACCAGAGTAAGTGTAGGAAGACTGCTGTAGATTGTTGATTTAAGGAGTCTAAGTAGTTTAACTGCTTATAGGGGTAAAATCCGCATACAGTTTTCATGTCTTGCAGACATGCAGCTGGCCAAAATCAGCTCCATCCAGAGCAGGCTCTGTGTTCCAAAGCACTCTCCTTCTGGAATTAAGGACTGCTGGTGCAGTTGTTTATCAAGTTATCAAGGGTCCATCAGGGTTTGCTAGCTCCTGCACAATGTCAGATCCAAACATACGTAGGCAGAATTGCTTGTATATAGGAATTGGATGCCAAGTTTGAGAGCTCTTACTAGCAGCACTGAATTCATGGAGTTCTCCCATCTGACTAGCTGAGGAAACTGAAGATAATGGTGTGGAAGCATGAGAGGTTGCTCCTGTGGGAATGACCATTTGTCTGACATGGCCAGCAATGAGACAGAGTTAGTATCTGCTTTAGTGTCTCTGACCTTCAGTCCCCAGGGCTCTCAATTAAGGACAAGCTTGTTAGCAGGCAGTTGAGTGCTGGGGAGAGCACTGCAGGAGGCGTGTTCTTGGAAGCCTGCTAGCCTGGAAGTCCAGCTATAGTGTATGCCCAGTGATGTGATGCAGGACTACCTCAGTATCTCTGCATAGGGAACTAGTTATCTTCCTCATTACATACATAATCTATTTTCTTTTTTTTTTTTTTTTTCCAATACTTCAGCAAATGGAGAACTTTCTGTATGAATAAAGCAGTGCTTTAAGTTGTTGATTAAATCCCAGTTTTATGATAGTGTGGTGCAGTTCAGAGTTTCGTCCTTTTATACAGAAAGAAACCTAATATGTCGCAGAGGATGTTAGGTTACTTGTTCATAAACTTGATACAAGTGGTCAGTATAGCCCTGTGAAACTCATAGAGCAGAAGACCACAAGGGGCAGCAGTACTGCCAGGACCTTTCTACTTACTTTGCTTACGTCAGAGTCCTAGAAGGTGCCACTGAAGGAGGTAGATGCTGGAAACAGCTTATGGCTAGAAGAGGGAAGGTTATGCCTTCCTGAAGGAAATACTTTGCTTCCACTCTTTGTAGCTATACCACCATAAGTAGTAAAATGTGCTTTCCAGGGCTTTGCTTTTCTTCATCCTCATCCCAACTTGTCTCCCTTTAACACCCACAAGTGTTCTCCTCTTCCTCTCATCTCGCTTCCAGCCCTTTGTCCTTTGGGTAACAATATTTGATTTTGCCAGAATTACTGAACTGGCCATTTGGTTGATAAGAATCCATGTTAGAACTAGGCCCCGCTATTTAAAAGAACTATATTCCTGCCAGTCCAGTGATCTGTTTGGTTTTGTGGGTTGTTTTTTTTTGTGTGTGTATGTGTCCATGCTGGCTAGTTTTAAATGCCCATTATTAAGGTACCTACTGAATTCATTTCTGTGCAATGAACCTGTGATTGCACAGCTATTGAAGTATGTAGTGGCTCTTCATATGAACATTTATTGCATAAAAAAAAGAGAGAATTATTGTCTCCACAAAGGAAAAACTGTGTGTCTATGTGGTTTTCTTGAGACTTACACTTAGTGTCTCTGTCTTCGTAAGAGCATGTGTATTATGCAGGTAATGTGCATGTCTGTAATTGGAACACACAAAACATGAAAATTTGAGCATAGAAAGTAAACGTCCTTTATTCCTAAGTTACAGAATATGTTTGTAGGGGATACTTTAGCCGTTTATTTAGAAAATGGAGTAAAATAATTATTTTTATATCAGAAATGAGAAGTCACCCACTAAGCATTTTCAATATATTTTCAAGCAAACTTGTCATCATTGTAGTATCTCAGTATTGTTGGTGACATTCAGACCTGGTGAAAGGGAGAGAATTCCATTTAAGGGAACTTACACCAGACCTGAACTCAGCTCTGCTTCTCAGCTTTTAGCAACCACAAGTTCTGAAGAATGTGAGTTCCCCATCTTCTGTATCCCCGTTTACTATAATGGGTTATAGATAACTATCACTATATCTGGAGAGGAGAGGAGCTTAATTTTGAGCAATCATTGACTTTCCAGCGACAGCTGTCATTGCTGCTTGCCCTGGACTGTTTTGTCCGTGCTGTGTTTGGTCTCTCGAGACCAGTGGCCTTTGCAGGGGTTGGGTACGTACAAACTTTTGAAGCCCCATCATAGTCACTCAGGATCTACACAGAGGATCAGGAAGGATTGGAGACAAAAGAAACCCTAACTTTTTTGATATGTATAAAATTTTCTACTTGACCCTCATAATTGATTTTGGCAGAAGGATATACTTTATTATAACTTATTTTGTTGTTATTTGTAAATACAAGATGTCTATGGGAAATATGTAATTCTGAGCTGTGTCTATGGAAGAAGCCACTGCACCAAAATATTGCAAATATTTAGAATAGGCAGATTTTTTAATTAAAAGGGACCTAATATGTATTTATTTACATATACAATTCAAATTTTGCCCAGCTTTTTCATTTTACTAACCCAGCTTTTTAGGGAATTTTATAGCACAGGTGTTACGTATATATTTTTGTATATATGTCATACTGTAAATCCATAATACAATTTTCTAAACTTCCTGATTAGCCAGTTCATTGAGTGAATTAAAGGGGGAGAATATAGGCAAATTGCTTTCTGACTCGTTCAGGAATATGTATCCATGGCAATGCACCTGAACCAGAACTGTACAGCATCCTTTCCATATTGTATACATTTTCTCTTTGATGAAAAAATGTTAACTATTTTTGTTTATGACTAATTTATTTTTTATTATTGTGAAAAATAAAGTAATTCAAGATGAATTTGTGACATGCTATTTTTCTGATTTCATTTGTTCTTCCAGAGCTCCTTCAGAATTAAGTATCAACAAGGGATACACACTAAGGAAACCCTCACTCAAATTTAGAAGTGGACAAAATATAACCATGTTGCAAAAGGCTGCATGAGCTGTGCTGCGGCCTTGCACAAGTGATAGCAGCATCCTGACCGACTGCCCCTGAGACACTTGTGTCTGTTACCCACTGGAAAGGCAGCTATTTCCTGGTGGTCCATGGGGCCCGTTCATGTCCTCAGCAGGTTTGCTCCCGATGTATTCTCACCTTTCCTGTCCCTGTGCAGGATAAGGCTCAGCAACGAGCGGGGTGTGTTTTCAGGAGGCGGGATACAGCCGCTTCTGGAGCAGCAAGGCCTGCTGTGCCAGGGTTGAGCTGATGTTCTGACGTTTGGAATCTTGCAGTTCTTTGTAATTGCATCTGGTTTTCAGTCGCTGCTTTACCAGTGGAAAATCGGCAACATGATAGCAAAATAACCTAGGTGTGTGTTAGCTGTGCTCATACCACAGAACACTGTGGCTGTACCCCACAGCACACATCCCGATGCTGAGGTAGCGTGCACTCTACAGGTGGAATTTCTACTGGCAGCTGGTGAAGGATTTTTTCCCCACTCTAGCATAACCAGACCAGCACTACAGTTACATTTCATTGTAATTTACTATAAATAAGTGAAATTCCAAGGGAGAAAAACAATACCTAAACCTTTCCGGAGATGCTGTTATTTGACCTTTCCTCTTTACCGTTATGAGACATTCCGTGCAGCTCCACACAGCGGGGAGTCATCCGGATTCTGCGTTCCGCGTTTAACGCTGAACTTCGCAATTACGTGCGCGATGCTCACACCCGCCATGGACGCCTGAGCGCGTGGGTCTTGGGGAGGGGGGAGGGGAAGAGGCGGGGCTTTCGGCACGCGCTGGGCCTCGCGCCTTTCGCGCCCTAACGGCGGCTCTGTAGCGCACGCGCGTTCCTCAGCGACCGTTGCTATGCGCCGCGCTGAGGGGAGGCTGCCGCGGCTCCTACCCCGCGCAGTGTCCGCGGAGGGGCCTGGTCTCGGTGGTGCGGGACGCGGTTCCGCGTCGCACTGTGAAGCAGAGCTAGACGTGTGCACTGACGAGGTGAGCGCGGGACCGGCCTAGTCTGCCCTTTCCGCCCTCAGCGCTTGCTTCCCCTCTGTCTGTGCTCTGCGGATGACAAGGTGTGTATCTGTGTTTGATAGGAATTTGGGTTTTAAGAAAAGGTAGAACTTGAATTACTAAGCCATAAAATTATATAATAACTTGGTCTTTGGTTTTCTTCCATGTGTTCAGGGTAAAATCAGGAGTCTTGTAACAGATGCAGTACTTTTTTCCCCCTACCTTTGTTCAGCAGTGAGGTGGTCACAGCATCTGTGTGGTGATTTGTTGGAGCCTTCACACCTGAGCAGCATCAGAAGGGTTTCACATGAACCACCTGTTTCAGGCCACAGACAATGGGTTCACTATTCTACATGGCTGGTGCCAAGAGTGGACCTGGGTGCAGGCAAATACAGAAGCTGTAGCCACAGTCACATAAGCTGTGTGCAGCTCTGGGCTGATTAGTTGTCAAGTGCAGAGCACTCATTTTTTAATGCCTCAGTCCATGCCTGATTTCTGTGTTCAACTTTGTCAGTTCAGAACATTCCTATGCAAGCAGTCTTATGTAGCTGTAGCTAGCCACATTTAAAGGAAGTGGGAACCAAAGGAAACCATTATGGAGAGTTTATTGATGAGATAAAATCGAAGAGTTGCTTATAAGTGAACCCAAACCCGTAATTTTGGCTGTCTACACATGCAAGTTTCAATGAGGAACAAATACACCAAGGTCAGTGCTGCCTTCCAGTCCTGTTTTCAAATACAGCTGGGCTAATCTTAGCATTGATTTAGAATCAGCACCCAGCTTAAATTTGGTCGGCTTTGGTGTTTTTTTGAGGTGTATGTATGCAGAGAGAGAGAGAATGTAGTGTAACACTTATCCAGAAAGAAGTGCAAAGCTCTTAGCATTTTAGCTGAACTTGAAAGGGGCCTCTGGAGGCCATCTGCTTCAATGCCTTGCTCAAAGCAGGGTCAATAGCAGCAGGTTGCCCATGGCCATGTCCAGTCAGGTTTGAATATCATCATCATCCAAAGCTGTTTTCTTATTTTCAGATGGAATTCACTGTTTATTTGGTTTGTGCCCATTGCCGCAGTGCACACCCCTGAAAAGAGCCTGGTTCTGTTTGCAGTCCTTCCAATCACGTATTTACACGCAGAATCATAATTTTAGCTTAAACTTCCCTGCAGCCTTGTTAAAAACAAAACCAAAACAAACAAAACCAAAAAACCAACAGATACCTCATTTATGCTGTTTAAATTGCTTGTTTAACTGAATTACTTCTCATCAACTATTACTTGTTACCATATTACAAAACAATTTTCTGCAATTATGTGTTAAACAGCTCTTTTTTAGTAGGCGGGTGCTCAGAGGATTGAAGTGGATCTTTAGATTTTTTTTCTTCTATGTCAAGACACAAAAGGAGAATTTTTATGTTAGTCTCAAGTTTGATCTTTAGGAGTTGTACTCAAACTGAAATGCCACTTCTGTTTGTTTTGAGCTTTTGTTTTGTGGTTTCCAAGGTGCATTCTCCTTCACCGTATCAGCAGTCAGCCTTTTCCTGAGCAGCAGGTTAGATGCAAGTAAATAATTCTAAGATGTCTCCTTTTGGATCCTGCTACTAGATTTGCTACTGGAAGAATAGAATGGAGGTTGTGTCCTTGCTCTACTGGTTTTGACAATTCTATCCTTACTAATTTGCATTTGTGTGACATGCTGTGAGAGACTTTTATCAGGGGGCTAGTTGCTCCTGACTTTTTGTGGGTGTTAACACTTGTAAAATGGTAAGCTGATCTTGTCTCCAACAGAGCTTTTTTTTCTCCCACATACATTTCTTAAATAAAGTTGAGAACACTTCTGTTCATCTAACTTAGATGACTTATATACTAGATTGCTAAGGAAAGTAAGACCTATGTAAAATTGTATTAGGCCTTTGATCCAGTTTCAAGTGCTGGAAGAAAAACAGGCCTATTTACTCAAGCGATTCTAAAAGACAAGGATTTTTTTTTTACCACTGATGTGGAGGAATGGCCCAATTAAGTCTGGGTGATGTTAATGCTACTCATTAAGAACAAATTAATATTCAACATTAATGTTTTTTCCATACTTAGTTTATGAAAGAGGGAAGAAAAATTCTGTAGTACAACCCCTTAGTATTATTACTTTTCTATTTCACTGGAAATCTATGTGGATTTTGGAAATATACGGATTTTTAAAATTTAATGAATGATACGGAACAACTGTAAGTGAAAACAGATGTGCAGGAACTACAGATGGACTTACAACTGTCATCAGTGCCTTCCATTGCCAAATTTGTTCCAAAGGATACTTTTTGCTGTGGAGACTTTTTAACTGGTACGAACAAATGGTCACTCATTACTGGAGGAAGTTGAAGGGGAGTGCTCCATAGTTGCTTTCTCTGAACTATGGAGAATATGAAGATTGAAATGTCAGTTGTGTTGTTTTATACAGTTGAAATGCCTGTGAAGATTTGATTGGAATCTTGAGGTCCAAAGCAGAGATTCTGGTATACAGTTAAAGCAGTTATTGAGTGGAGGCAAGGAAATAAATGCATATAAATGTCTGGCACAGCTTTGGGGACTGTAGATCATTTCTGTTGGTCTTTTCTTCATTGCACTTGCCTGTTTTATTATGTTTGTTCTTTGTTACTCGTTTTTATTTGGGATAAACTGAAATAAAAGTGAATGTTTGAAGAAGGAAAACTGACTTTCAAAGGAGGAAAAATCCAATAGGGTGCATCAGGAACCAAAAGTAAATTTATTCTAATCTTAAAGTAGCTTTCATGCTGCATTCCTACTTAGTCATTGTGATAATTTGAATAAGGCATAGAAAAATAAATACTTGAAATGCACATAATACAGAATTAACGTAATGCACCTGCACTGTAATTGCAATTACCAGGACATATAAATGCAAATGGATCAGAGAAACATACCAGTAATTGTCAAAAAATCACACTGTGGGCTTTCAATTTAATTGGTGTTCAGCAACTGCAAAATTGTTAGTTTGTGTCAGACTATGTCATGGTTTAACCCCAGCCAGCAACTCAGCCCCACACAACCACCTGCTCACTGCCTCTGCATCGGGAAGGGGGAGAGAGTTACAATAGTAAAAGTGAGAAAACTCATGGGTTGAGATAAAGACAATTTAATAGGTAAAGCAAAAGCCATGTGCACAAACAAAGCTGTGTCCTACCTGTGTCCCCTCTCAACTTCTTATGCACCCCAGCCGCCTTGCTGGTGGGGTGAGAAGCAGAAGAAGCCTTGACACTGTGTAAGTACTGCTCAGCAGTAACTAAAACATCCCTGTGTTATCAGCACTGTTCTCACCACAGCTCCAAAAGAGAGTCCCATACCAGCTGCTATGAAGAAAATTAACTCAATCCCAGCCAAAACCAGCAGAAACTGTTATTTGGAATTTGGTATTTGGAGCACAAGTAAACTTTCTCCAGTGTGACAGATAAGCTGGAATCTGAAAGTTGTAGCTATGAACTGTACCTTTGTGAATTCTTTTGATAAAAATGCAAATAATGTAATTCCCCAACATTCCAATTTGTTTTCTTGCTATACATGTTAAAAACAAACAAACAACAACAGAAAAAAAACCCAAACCAAACAAATCACCCCACACCTTAGTGAATGTTCTGTGCAACTGTGTGGATTATAACTACCTGGACCTTAGCATCTTTAGTTCCAATTTCTGAAGGCTAATGATCAAGAAGAGTTAAAAGGATGGGGGAAAAAAAAAGGCAATCTAATTTTCAAGAAGGAAGATTGCATTTACCATGTGTAAATAACAATTATTTTCTGACTGGGGGTGATATGGTAGAACTGTTGTAGGATAAGGATAGTTTAGACAGATGTCTGTTTTTGAATTTTGCCTCAGGACAGGAAGATGGACTAAGCAATCTTTTAAAACTTCTGTTCTTGACTGTATTGTACAGCAATAATGATAAGAATAATAAAGTGATTCTATTTGTCTTGGGTGATCTGTATCCTGTGAAAAGAGGAATAAGCTGTGCTTCATTTCAGAAAATAAGCATATTGGGGGTGGGTGCTGAAAGAAAAGACTTGTTTTGATTCAGGATCTGGCAGGAATGGGTAAATATATGAAATTTATATACAAGCTCAACTTGCAGTGAGCATCCAATTTATTTTGATTTTAATGAGCTCTGAGTTGAGTACTTGTTTCTGTGCTACAGAACAATAGTTCAGTTGTCATTCAGCTAGATTCATATTTTACTTCAGGAGTACGCTTTTGTTCAAGGTTTTTTGTTTGGTTTGGGATTTTTAAAAATGAGTATGTATTTTAAAATATGTATTCATAGAAAGCACATTCTTTTATGCATTTCCTAGTTATGAAAAGTGGATCCTCCAATCCTGTAGTTTCTGGATACCTGTGTTCCTTCTTATGTACAGGCTTGTTCTCGTCACGCTGGAGTTGAACTTGGATGTCTGGCCTTGGAAACCTCAGGCTGAAGTTTCAATTTAGGTGTATTCATTTTTCCAGCCAAAGGCCTGTGTTGCTTAAAGCCACTCTTCTCCACTCATTCTTTGTATCGTCTTTCTTACATACCTGCTGCTTAATTTCTTGCTTGCCTGTTCTGTCTTTTGCAGGCTGAATTTTCAATCCATAGGCATTTTCTCTTGAACAGCAAGAGACATATAATCCAAAGCTGTCTGGCTTGAATAACATGCATGAATAAATTGCTAGGATATTCTGGATTTGAATTTCTGAAGTGTTAATGTGAGAATAGAAACTTTCTTTTGTGAGATTTGTCCAATATCTGAACCTTCAACATTTTAGCGTGGTCATATGGTTCCTGATTTGTCACTTTTCCTAGAATCACTTCAATAACATACTGAAATCAAGCAGTAAATCCACTGTGATTATGAATGTTGTTAGCAAAAAGGCCGAAGCACTTGGCTGTGTACACGAGCAATGACTTATTAGACCAAGAGTGCTGTAAAACTCAGTTGCCACGTCTGCCATTCCTTTTCAACTTCCGCTGCTGAAACCTGGTGATTTTTCTTTTAGAAGGGCAGAAAGAATGACTGCTTTCCTCTCTCCCTGCTTCCAAATGTAAAGTTGTAGTTTCTCAACATTAATACAGTATCAGTACCTTTAGCATCTTTTCAGTCCTGTGTTGGAAAGACATGGTTTAATTCAGCATGAGTCATCTTGGATTAATCAATAATAATGCCCACATAGCTGCATGTGGTACAGCATTTGCATCTTTTTATCACTCAGAATAAGAATACAATAAAATACTTGAAAGTAGTTATCAGCTAGTTTGCTTTTTTCAGTTTGGCTCTACAGCCTCTTAGTATTCTGCAGGAGATGCAAAGTCACTTTTTACTAAAGAAGAACAGGTTTGGGTTTGGGGATTTTTTAGTTTAAGTTTTTTAATATTTATTGGAAACTAAAATCTGCCACTCTTTGAAGGGAGAGTCTTTGTAAGTGTTTTCATCAAGATAAATTTAGTATCCTGAGATCTTTTATTTAAACACGTGTATTTCAGTTGCATATCCACATTTTGTGTTTTAACGTGCTTTGATAATCAGCATGGTAGTATCTTAATACGTTTTGAACTGAATATATGCCAAGTCCTGCCTACTCCCTGGGTGCAACCTTTCTTTTTTTGTTTTTTATTTTTTTCCTGCAGTTATCACCAACAACAGAAAAGTTGGAGAAAAGTTGGAAAGGAATTTAATTCTAAAGCTTAGGTCCTTTCAGAGTCGGTGCTCATACAGCACTTGTATGGGTAAGTCACCTCCCTTTTACTTGATGTAGATGCATCTAGTCTGAGACAGCATGTAGCCTGCAGGCACTTGAAGCACAGATAAGAGAATTTTGAAATAAAAATGAATCCATTTATTTTCATTTAAATTAATGCCATTAAGGAAAGCAGTCTTTTCCATTGCTGGAGTTCTGGTTATTACAGAGCAGAGGGAGTGGGAATTGTGTTTGTAGTTAGGAATTACATTGCTTCTGCAGCTTTCTATTTCAGATTTCTATGGGCATATTTTAGCTTTTCAATTACAAAATATTAGCTGCAGTGGAGATTGCAGATGCCTCATAGCAAAGAAAGCCAAATAACAATGTATAGTAACTACAGCTCGTATGAGTATGAACACTCCATTTTCACTTATTTTGCTGTGCTTTTTTTTTCACTCACTTCATTGTTTATGTTTTATCTTTTGACATGAGTCAGCAGTTAGATGTGCTTGAGAAGTGGTATAAGTTTTCTTTGTACAGTACCTTTCATTTTCAGAACATTGCAGTATGCTTTCCAAAAATTGGAAAATTGGGAGCACAAATTCTTCTAACAGTACCTTGCTCATTTCACAGTCAAGAAACTTCATGAGGAGTTCTCTTTAACTAGTGGAAAAGACCTGTAGTAGCTCTTCTGTCAGAGGGCTGTGGGTGTACTGAATCTCCCAAGAAAGCCTTCTCTGCTACTAATCCATATCATCTTTGCTAAGAGAAGGTTCTAAGCAGGGTATGGATCAGGTTGTTGATTTCTGTTTTCTCCTGATGCAGTAATAATGAAGAAAATGTAACTGGTTTTTCCACATAGAAATCTGAAGTATGATGCGCCTACATAAATAACTTTCATTAACCTGAGTCAAATCACTGCAATGTCATTTTCATCTTTAGGTGGCATCTTCTCCCAAATTAAACTGGGTTCCAGATGGAAAGGTACTGTACCAGTCAAACACTGAAGAGATTAAGCCAACTAAAGAGACAGTAGGATACACTATGCTATGATTAGCATGAAAGAGCAAGACAATATTTATCAGGGAACCGTTAAACAATGCAAGCAATAAAAATGGTGCTGGAGATGGTGAAATACCCTGTGCTGAGGCAGTGCTCTCCTGTTTCACCTTCTTAATTTCAACGTAATACACCAGTCTGCAGTGGCAAAAATAGTGGAATTGATGAAGGTGGAACCTCCCC